>JACSYO010000501.1:302500-317500 GCA_016806645.1 Ophiodon elongatus | reverse complement strand
GTGACACAGGCTTTGTGTGTGTGTGTGTGTGTGTGTGTGTGTGTGTGTGTGTGTGTGTGTGTGAGACACACCCAGACACTGGCAGCACTTTGGTCACGTTTCTCCACAAACACACACACATCGATCTTTTTGCCTCTAGAACTCAAATGTTTCCTCTAAATTAACGGACTTGAAAGATTTTTACTCTTTCGTGCAGATTTTGAATTAGCTATGAAACCTACAAAAGCCACAGATTTAACTCTGACATCAGCCATCTTTGTTTGTTAGACATCCGTCCCGTGAAATGTTCGTTTTTTTTTTACTTTTGCTTTGTTTGAATGAAAGTGTTTCCTCCTTTTTTTTTGGAGGAGGATTTGGTGCAAAACCTCCTCCCTTGTGACCCGGGACGGGTTTCTGTGTCTCATCCTCCAACACCTGACTCTCTCCTCCGCTGATGAACACAAACCGGGCGTTGGGATTTGTAGCAGGACAGATTTCCTGCCTTCCGGATGTTTGGCAGAACCTGACCAGTCCACCTGACGTTACCATGGTAACACTAAATAGGTTCAAAGTGTCACGCCTCGACATTGTTGTTGCCGAAGTCCAGAGTCTGTAGTCCAGCGATCGCCCCGTAGGGGGCACCGCTGCATTCACAGCACATCCGGGAATGTTGGGCCATCTTTTCCCACGGCAGGAAACATTCCCGGCCTAAAACCAGTAATCTGGACCCCCGAAACGACTCGAGTGATGTAATGGAGAACACTGTCGGGAAGCAAACACCCTTTCTCCACGCTATTGGATCTGCCTCCGTACGTCAGCACCAGGTCACTAGCTGGTACGGGACCAAGGAAAACTCTGGTGTCATAGCTCATTAACAGCCGGGAGGCAAAGTGCACGTTTAAACTATGAACGTCAACACGCACAGGAACGCCGTCTACAGCCAGTGTAGGAACGGGAACCAGGGGAACCGGGGAACCAGGGAACCAGGGAACCAGGCCGCCTGGAGGAAACCAGTGATCCGAATAAACAACGAGGGAAATTAGGGGCCGAACATTTAAAGGTGCTATATGTAACAATTTACATGTATAGGAAAGGCAAGTTTATTCAATTAATTAATTAATTCAAAGTGCTTCACATAAAACCTTTAAAAGCATCAAAACGTAACGCAAAAGAAAAGAAGATTTAAAAACAGTTAAGAACATTCATTTAAACATTAAAAGTAAAAAATGAAAAAGCAAAAAATAGAATAAGTTGTAGTTTAAGAATTAAAATACAGTAGTGAGATGAATCTGGTTCAATTAAAGTTAACAGCAAACAGAAGAGTCTTCAATCTGGATGTAAAGGAGCTAAGGGTCTCTGAGGGTCTCTGATGGTCTCTGAGGGTCTCTGCTGGTCTCTGAGGGTCCCTGAGGGTCTCTGAGGGTCTCTGCTGGTCTCTGAGGGTCCCTGATGGTCTCTGAGGGTCTCTGAGGGTCTCTGCAGACCTGCAGCTTTCAGGGACCTTGTTCCAGATATGTGTAGCAGAAAACTGAATGCTGCTTCTGCGTGTTTAGTTCTGACTCTTGCAACAGGAAGTAGACCGAACAGGAAGTTGACCGAACAGGAAGTCGACCGAACAGGAAGTAGACCTAACAGGAAGTAGACCTAACAGGAAGTAGACCCAGACGACCTCAGGGGTCGGGATGGTTCATAAGGCAGCAGCAGATCAGACATGTATTCAGGCCCTAAACCATTCTGTGCTTTATAAACCATCAGCAGGATTTAAAGTCAATTCTGTGATGGACAGGAAGCCAGTGAAGACCTCAGAACTGGAGCGATGTGATCCACAGTCTTGGTCTCAGTGAGGACTCGACGCACCGCATGAGAGTTCCTCGCTTTGTCTTCTCACGAAACTAAACGATCCCCGACTGGTTTTGCTGGAAACAATCCAAAGGACGTGACGTAGCTGTGTCCTCCAGAGGGCCTCGGCTCCCTGCAGCCCCCAACGTTGCGTTAGCTGACGTAGCAAAATGCCGCTAATTGTCCGGACTCCCGGGGCTGACCTAGCTGGCGAATTGTCTCGCTCGCCGTCATCAGCTGACGTTACGAAGCAACCGCCGCTGCACCCGAGCGGCGTACCTGAGGGACATCCAGCAAAACATCTTCTAAAGGAGTCTGACGCGGGGCGTGAAGTACAAGCGGTGCTTCAGTGGGTGAAGCATTCCTGTAACCGTCCGCTGCCACGTGTTTCCTCTAACGAACAGGAAGAACGTGAACGGAGGTTTAGGCCGTCCCTCCAAGCCCACCCGGTTCCTCCCAGGTGCTCCGACCAGCCGGTGGGCGTTGCTATAGCAACCACAGAGACGTTCTACCTCCCCGGCGTCACACATGCTAACTGCGTGGTTCTGTTTGATGGAGCTTCTTGACAAGCCCGAAGCTAACCCAGCTGATTGACCCGGGTCAGCCCCCCCCCCTCCCTCCCCTCCTTTTGCACCCATGTCCTAGAAGTTGAGCAATAAGTATTTTGTGCAGTTCTTTGAATTTTCTTACAATTAGTTTTCTTGCTCACTGCAGTAAGTCTGGGGCAGGAGGGGGGGCAAGAGGGAGGGGGGGCTGAGGGCGGGGGGTAACCCCAGCTGGAGCTGGTTTACACCATGTCAGAATATGTGTGTATATGTGTGTGTGTGTGTGTGTGTGAGAGAGAGAGAGAGAGAGAGAGAGAGAGAGAGAGAGAGAGAGAGAGAGAGAGAGAGAGAGAGAGAGAGAGAGAGAGGGGTCCTGGCTGGGTGTCCTGGTAATGCTGAGACCGACGGTGAGCGGGTGGGTTTATTTTTGGGTCAGTGACAGTGTGTCAATGGCCGCAGATGCGTCGGAAAGGAAGGCTCTGAGATACAAGCAAACCCTGGTCAGTGTCCCTCTCTCCTTCTCTCTCCTTCTCTCTCCTTCTCTCTCTCTGTTGCTCTTTGTCTCCGTCCACCTGTTGCTCTCCACGCCAGCCTGTCCCCGTCCCGCGCTTCGCTCCGTGTCGCTCCACGTTTCTCTTTCCCCCCGAATCACTCGTGAGTCTTTTGCGTGACGCACCTGTACTGCAACGCAAACTCCATGTGCATGGATGGAGCCGTCTGACTTGTGTGTGAGCCTGTGAATGAGCCTTGTGTGTGTGTGTGTGAGTGTGTGTGTGTGTGTGTGTGTGTGTGTGTGTGTGTGTGTGTGTGTGTGAGTTCTCGATATTGTGAAGACCAATTAGCTTCATGTATAACAACAGGGTCACGCACATGTTCACGCAACTGTTGCTCAAACACCGTGCACCACCTTCACCCCTGATCTCGGGCACACACACACACACACACACACACACACACACTCTTTGTCGCTGTCTTGCTGCTTCCTTCTCTCCAGGCCGGCCACCTGTTTGCTACCCTTCCTGCTGCCTTGTTTCTTAAGCCCCGCTCGGTCTTAACACAACTCAGAATCACTCTTGTGGTATGTGTGGCGCAGGACGTCTGCATGTTGTGTGTACAGTATATGTGTGTGTGTGTGTGTGTGTGTGTGTGTGTGTTCATTTGTGTGTGTGTGTTGGACGCTTGTCCCATGTGTGTGTTCCATGAAAGTGAAACCCGATCGGGCTTTTGCAGCGGCGCTAATCTTCACTATTCGTGTAGTTCCATGTATGTTTTGGGACGCGGGCGAGGAGCGCGTCTCGCCTGCAGGATCATCCTCACGGATTTGTGACGTTCTGCTGCAGAACCCTGAATGTTCTCAAGAGTTGTTCACAGACGCACGGCGACAGACCGGACACACAGAAATACGAGCAGGTTGATAGGCAGCGCAGTAGGCCTGAAATGACTCCTTGTTGTGAGTGTACGCAGTTTACATTAAACAGGTTCTGTGGGCCGAGGACGGAGTGAACAACAAATGCTGCCAGACACGAAAGAATACATCAAATCTGCTTCAGCCGGTTTCATTTTCACTGGAGTTTGCAATTTACTTACATCAGATTTTTTGTTTAATCTAAGATACTAATCGGTCTTTGTTTAGTTTTTCAAACAGTTTTTCTGTGTTTTTTTGTTTTTGTTATTAATTAATTAATTAAAATGTGGTAAAAGATACAATAATAGAGCTCAGGGAAGAAGGAATGTCCTCCTTAATGCCAAATTATGAATACTATCTAATATCAAAATTACAGATTATTTTACTCTTAAAATTAAAATGTTCTCATATGAAGCTTCATAGCCTGTCTTCTGCATCTTTTACACTTAAACTCCTTTAAATATTTGAAGCTTCGTTCCAGACACGCTCTGCGTTTCAGCAATCTGCCGAAGCTCATTTAGGAAAAACAGAAACTCCGCTTCCTCCCTGGGACCCTCACTTTGTCGTGGATGATGAGTCATTCTGACATAAAGGTGTATTCCGACGCACACAGAGCCGCTGCGGTGTTGATTGGCCGGTATGTGAGAGCTGGTGACCGCGGTGACCTATAGAATTTAATGGTTGTTGAAACCGTATTCCTACGGGTAGTCAAGGAAGTGCAAAGTCATTTAACCTGTGTGTGTGTGTGTGTGTGTGTGTGTGTGTGTGTGTGTGTGTGTGTGTGTGTGTGTGTGTGTGTGTGTGTGTGTGTGTGTGTGTGTGTGCTTTTGAAGGCCATGCGGGCTGAGGCTGACGTAAGCTGTACGTTTACACTGTCCCTCATGGGAGCTGAGCTATAAACAGGAGTCTCGTGTCACGTATTTATTCATTTAATTGTGATTTTGAATACTGTGTGTGTGTGTGTGTGTGTGTGTGTGTGTGTGTGTGTGTGTGTGTGTGTGTGTGTGTGCGTGTGTTTATCTCTGTGTATGTGCGTGTTTGTGTGTTGTTATAATTTTATAGTTAATAGTCTCTTGATAGCTAAATTTGAAACACTAAGAAAACACAATAAATGAGTAATAATAATAATAATAATAATAATAATAATAATAATAATAATAATAATAATAGCTCCCGTTCTGCAATCTGCTTCAAAGATGGGGCACGTGACTGGGCAGCCATGTAGAGAATGTACGGAGTTAACCCCTCCTCTATTTTGGAAGACCTTCATATGCATTATGTTTGACTTCAAATGACGGCTTATAGCGGCGCGCTCACATCACGCTGCACGCCCGTACGTCTCCGGGTTTATTCAGAATCAAGCTGAAGATGCTCGTGATGAGGCAGCTGCTAGCTCGTGCCGCTCGGCTATCGGACCGACGCCGGACCAGTTAGTTTTATTTCCCGCAGTGGAAAATTTGCACACAAAAAAAAAAATCGCGATTCAATTATTAATACAAAATCTGGGTTTTCACGGCGCCGAAGCCCAACGAGCGGAAAAAGAAGGTGGCCATGTTTTGGTTTGACTCACGGACTCGTCCCTCCTCTGCCGTCTGAGGACAGCAGTAGATGCATTTAGAGCACTTTATTTTACAAAAGGACGGAATGTTTTTCAATTTCTAATTTTATTTTACTGCAAAAACACAGAATTTGGGAAAAAGATAAAGCGCAATATGGAAAAAAAATATTAAAGTGCCCTACGAATGTAGTTTGTGTGAGACGTCTGCTCTTGAAAAGAGGCTATATAAATATAATATTTTATATAGAGGACTTCAAAGGGACGACAAATGGAGTCCGGTTTTGAAAATACATCTTCACCATATCACCATGGCTACATCGTCAACAAATATCTCAGAAGATAGGATACAAGACTGTTGACATTTTGGCAATATAATACATAATATAATACATTGTATGTATTGTATAATAACAATACAGTTGCCAGGTCTCCATCCAAATGTACTGCACATTTTCACCGAATGTCCAGGAAATCAGCAAGTACAAAAACTAGTAATTATTGTTTTCTCTTTGATTTACTGGACATTCGGTTTCCATCTCCCGCTGTTCTGCGGATCGTTGGATATAAAAAGCCTTAATTCACCCGTTGTGTGCTATTAAACCGTTGCAGGAGGATAAGGTGAATACAAATAGCTGCAGTCAGAACTCAAAGGCTTGCAAAATAATGAAGAAAACAGTATATATATATATGTATATATATATATATATATATAATGATGTACATGAAGCATGTGACTTAAGTGTCCACTGAAGAGACTAAAAATTATATATATATATATATATATATATATATATATATATATATATATATGTGTGTGTGTGTGTATATATACAAGTGTATATATATATATATATATATACATGTGTATACACACACACACACATATATATATACACACATATATATATATGTGTGTGTGTATATGTATATGTATGTATATATATATATATATATATATATATACATTTATGTATATATATATGTGTGTATACATATATATACATATATGTATGTATATATATATATATGTGTGTGTATATGTGTATGTATAGGTGTGTATATATGTATGTCTGTATATTTTCTTTATTTGTTTATATATATATATATATTGTATCTATTTTTTTATTTATTTATATATACTGTGCGTGTGTGTGTGTGTATATATATGTATATATAGCTGCTAGCTATATATATATTATGCATCTTATTCTCTGATCAGAGAAGTTTAACTGATTGTATTTTGGCTAAACTCTTGTAGGACTGCTTGGAGTTTGACAGCTTTAACATTTTTTAGTATTTCATTGGCTCGAGGCACTAGTGTCTAAAAATGTCAAAGGATACCCAGCTCGGGTTCAGACGGCATACGTGTTTATGAGCGAGGCATTGATTCCTTCCTTGGGGCACGGCGCTGTGCCTGACCCTCCACGAGCTGCACACATATATTAGCATGTCTGCACCGCGTGGTATTTACATCAGAAACTAAGCAAATTGGCAGAATGTTTGTGAACCTCTGGCGTTTGGTGCAGTCTTCTGAGTTCAGCCGTTCCTCTCCACGAGTCCTTGAGACACTAAAAAGACAGCTGGAAGGACGCAGCGTGAGAGACATAGGAGAAACTAAGGAATATGATGAGGCACCGAAAGGTACACTGATGGTGAGAGAGAGGTGTGGGAAGTGTAATGAGGAATATTGGATCACACCGCTACTAAATTTAGCCCAGAGTAGTGTTTCACCGGCAGAGAGTCGGGGGGCAGCGGAGCAACGAGCTAAGTGATTAGTGCAGAGTAGAGTTTCACTGTTTAAGAGGGAAAACAGGAAGGTGAGGTGGAACGAGGTAAAGGAGGAAGAGCGTGCCAAGGATGGATTTCTGACAACATAACAACATACTCTGCGTTGGCCGAGCTGGAGCTCTTCCGCTGCATAGCAGTGAACAGCTGACTGCACTTCCAAACATGCAACTTTGATGTCTCAACTAAACGTCTTCCTTCACAATGCCTAGTTGATAACAGTAAGATATGGTCAGCTCACGTGCATTAATCCTCATTACTGAGGCACATTTTACTTTTAATTTTGATCTATTTTTGATTAATATGTATTAAAAAACGCAAACAAATGTTTAATAGTCTTAATTATTCTCAATTTCATAACAAACAATCATTGCTGAGGTTCTTTCTGTGTAACCCCCCCCCCTCCCCCCCCCCCTTGTGGTTTGGCACACATGTGATCCCCGGATTAATTACACAGTTTAACCATCACAGTGTGAAATTTAGTTTTACTGACGATCATAATCCGCAAATAGTCAGTAAAATATGCGATCAGGACGTCTGCATTTATGCTTTTTAATCACAGATCTCTGATAATGTTACATGTAAACAACTAATCCGTGTTGAAGTTGACAGAAGGAGAGCCGGTAACGTTAGCAGCAATGCTAACAACATAAATAGGTATTAGTGATGGATTATGAGCCGTTAACACCAGCTCTAATAAATCATAATTAAAACTACTAATGACAAGATTTGTTTTAATCAATAAAAATACAATCTTTTATTCCCCTATGATTTAGTTTAGTTGCTTTGCTTTTGTAGCCTGTTGGCTCGTTAACAAAGCTAACGTAACAAACCCGACAATAATAACATGAAACTGCATGTAGTCGGATATCGTTACAGATGAACCAGTTTCCGGTAAACCGGACAGACCTGTTCCTCAAGGTGTGATGTTGACAGCGTATCGCGTGTCTGCCTTTACATCCCGGTAACGGGATACTTGTCCCCTTTCCAGTGCGTTTGTGTGCACTCAGACGGCAGCTTTCAGGACACGCCGCGATAATCTGTGGTCAGAAAAACCCTCCTTTTAGGGTCTTTTATTTCCTTCAATCAGAGGATCGGCGGTTCGATCCCCATCTCCGCTAGCCCATGTCGATGTGTCCTTGGGCAAGACACTTGAAACCCCAAATTGCTCCCGTGGCTGTGCCCACGGTGTGTGAATGCTAGCTAGTGGACCTGATGGGCAGGTGACCCCTGCCATCAGTGTGTGAGTGATGTCATGTGGTGTGAAAGCGGGAGTAACGTCTAACATTGAACACGCGTGCAGCGGCTCGAAGGACTCGCTGTCCAGTCTGTTTCCGTCTCGTTCCGTTAATTGACGCAATCAGGCGACGTCGTGGTAAATGAAATGTGAAGTGTGTCCACAGATGTAACGTTACCCGACTTCAGTTGAACAACGTCGGCGTACAGTTTGACACAAATTGTTGTCGAGTGAGCTCAACGATCCCGACTTACCGAACTTAGCCTACTAGCATGCTACTAGCACGCTCCTAGCACGCTCCCAGCACGCTACTAGCACACTACTAGCACGCTCCTAGCACGCTCCTAGCACACTACTAGCACGCTCCTAGCATGCTCATGTGTAGTACGCTGCTCAAGTTTCACTGTGCGTTGAGCGGCATGTCTGCTCACACAGCACGGCCAGAACCCTGTGTGTGTGTGTGTGTGTGTGTGTGTGTGTGTGTGTTAATCCATCCATCAGTCTGTCTGTCCATGAACCTGCTAAATCAGAAGCTGTTGAAAGGCGACTGCACGGACATCAACGTGTCAGCACCAGATGCAACTCATCAGCTTGTCGGTCGTATTCCTGGAGCTCCATTGTCTGCTGTTGATGTACCACGAATACATATGATATAATATTTAGGGTACTCTACTGAAATATTAGACCCTGCTTCAGGGGTGTAGATGTATAAATACTTTGTTTAATTAATTGTGATCGTGAGTAGTGGGAATGAGGGAAGTGATTTTAGGTTCAAAAGTGCAAAAGAATCTTTATGTTTGTATTTATGTGCATGAAATCCATCAGCGTGAACTTTGAAGTCTCCTCTTTAACTTTTTAGATGCGAACATTTATGTCTTTATTGACCTCTGGTGTCCCCACATAGTATTGTTTCATGTTACTGTAGTCGGTCAAGAGGACTTTACACTTCATATCATTCCCGTGGGATTACCAACAAATCCTGCACTGCAGTTGCCAGTAGGATCGCCCTGCAGGCCGTAGGTGTGAATATATATACGACAGTAAGAACGAACGAACCGTGCACTTTCATACCTGCACATTGTAAAATAGTTTGAAAGAGATGAGATGATTCTATTTGGAAGTTTACGATGGCAAACTACAGAAAAGGGGGGGGGGGGGTTTATGTAATGTCTGAAAGATGATCTGGTGCTTCGATGAAAGGATGAAACGAATGCACGAGGGTATCTCCCGCTGGAGGAGATGTTTGTGCCGGTGAGAAAGAGAGAGATGAGAATTGATCTCTTCCCCAGATGTCCCTGGCACATTTTGGTGGAGTCTGTCCAGAGGTGATAAATCTTAAAGGCAGAGCCCATGTTTCCCTTTAGAGCTGTTTGGGTCAACACGTGGTCCGCTCTATTTTTAAAGAGTGACTCTTCCCTGACAGGCTGCCAAAAGGAGAGTACTATCCCACTCTGCATTCTCTCTCTCTCTCTCTCTCTCTCTCTCTCTCTCTCTCTCTCTCTCTCTCTCTCTCTCTCTCTCTCTCTCTCTCTGGGGAACTACCTGTACACGTTTCTGTCTCAGGAATGAAAAGCCAGATATTTGCAGGATGTCTTCCCTTCGGTACCGATTGAATTAATGGGTGGGTTCACTGATTGATTGACAGCTCTATGGGGAGTACCAAGAGAACCAAGGAGGCTCCGGCAGACGGGAGGCCACGCGCCTGCTGACCGAGAGACAGATCAAGAAGCATGGCAACCATCCCCGCAGCCACGGCCGGCCGCGCCACGGCCGGCGCGGCCCCGGTCAAAATGGATGCCACGGTCGGTATCACGGCAGGCCGAGGAACAGGCGGCAGTCCAACATGGAGGCCGAGGGCGACGAGCAAGACGAGCAAGCGGCTGAACCCGACCTCACGTCCTCTATGAAGAAGAGACGCTCCTACTCCAAATGTAGAGGTGAGCAATCCTGAGAGGGGATACAAAGACAAAACAAAAAGTGAGGACATGAATAGATTCCTTATTCCTCTGGTGGTGGTGTTTGGGTTTTGTCAGACTGCATAGCACGGGTACAGAGATTCCTTGTGACCAGGCTGGGAGAAGACTGGATCTTCCTCGTCCTGCTGGGCATCACGATGGCGCTGATCAGCTGGACAATGGACTACGCCAGCGCAAAGAGCCTGCAAGGTAGGACTACAGAGCCCACAATGCATTGCAGAATCTGTTCAAGTAAAGGAAAGGCTGGTGCAATGTAGATCAGATATTTTCTCCTTTTCAATGCATCGTTGTTTTGTTCTTTTCCTTTCTCTTCTTCCACCTCTCCCATCTCTCTCTCCCTCCCTACCTCCCTCTCTCCCTCTCTCTCCCTCCTTCCCTCTCTTCCTCCCTACCTCCCTCTCTCCCTCGCTCTCCTTCCCTCCCTCTCTCCCTCTCTCCCTCCCTTCCTCCCTCTCTCTCCCTCCTTCCCTCTCTCCCTCCCTACCTCTCTCCCTCCCTCCTTCCCTCTCTCCCTCTCTCCTTCCTTCAGCCTATAAATGGATTCATGGGGAGCTGAGGGGGAACATCCCCCTCCAGTACCTGGCCTGGGTTTCATATCCCCTGATCTTCATTCTGTTCTCCTCCCTCTTCTGTCACCTGGTCGCGCCTCAAGCTATCGGTCTGTACCCCCCTCCCCCCCTCCCCCCCCTCTCCCCCCTCCTCCCTCCCTGCTTACTGCTTTTAGTGTCTGATAGAATGACTCTCTAAGATGTAATATAACAATATGACGATATGCACGTGACATACGGGATAAGTCACCGCGGCTACTGAGATCGGGTCCGGTGACGTCTGCTTGGAGTCCCTTCAGGGTGCCGGGTTACCGAGCTCATCTTTTCTGGAATACAGAGGAAAACGTGTCACGTTATCTCACGTGAGGGAATTACTCGTCAGCTATTTCTCTGCCCAGCGAGAAGAAATGGTTTGTAAATGACACAAAAACATCAACAAACCAGGAAGGTGCAGCGTCACTGAACGAGACTTTTATGGTTATGGAAGTGCTTTAAATTTGCTTCCGACTTTTTACACGGCTGCTAATTCACACAGTCGCTCCGGAGTCGGTTGGACGCCAGTGTGGGACACGTGCTCGAGACCAGTTTGACCCCCCTGTCCCGTCCCGTCCCTCCTAAACAACCTCCGTTCCACCTTCTCTCTCTCTCAGGTTCTGGCATCCCGGAGCTGAAGACCATCCTGAGAGGAGTGGTGCTGAAGGAATATCTAACGCTCAAGGCCTTCGTGGCTAAGGTCATCGGTCTGACTGCGGCCCTGGGCAGCGGGATGCCCGTGGGCAAGGAGGTGGGCCACAACACAGATTAATGAACCCAATCTCTCTCTCTCTCTCTCTCTCTCTCTCTCTCTCCCTCTCTCTCTCTCTCTCGCCCTCTCTGCGCTGCCATCTGATTTTATTTGTCCTCTCGCGTGCTCGTCTCCGTCCCTCAGGGTCCATTCGTTCACATCGCCAGCATCTGCGCTGCGGTTCTCAGCAGGTTCATGTCCTTCTTCTCCGGAGCTTATCAGGTGAGCTGACGGCAGGAAAGACTCTCCTTCACCTGGAGCTTTTGATTGTGATGCGTACGAGATATTCCTCATCTACATGTTGTCTTTCTATGGTCTCAATGCGTTGTGCCCTCGCTCCTCTCTGGATCAGTAGAACCCGTACTGCTACACAGACATCCTCACAGTGGGCTGTGCTGTCGGGGTCGGCTGCTGCTTTGGTACTCCACTTGGAGGTACGCGGTCTCTGCTCATTCAACACGTCGATGGCCGAAGAGCAAAACCTCCTCTCGGAAAAATGCACTTTTTTGAGAATTATTATTATTATTTATTTTTTTTGTTTTTTCTTGCAGAATGATACAAAAATACAACAAAAAATAAATATACAAACTGCAGAAAGGCTTATTCCCCATTTTTCCTGGATCATTTTGCAGAGAGGAGGTTTTGCACTTTGGCCATCGATCACACTGTACGGACACGGGAGGCTTTAAGGAACGTGAAATATCCACAAATTGAAGTCATTTTACAGGAAACACAAGATTGTTTGCCGGTGACTTTCTTTCTGTCCGTTTTAAATCCCGTTTCCTTCCCCGTCTCCCTCCTCCACCAGGCGTGCTCTTCAGCATCGAGGTGACATCCACATACTTTGCTGTGAGGAACTACTGGAGAGGATACTTTGCTGCCACCTTTAGTGCCTTCATATTCAGAGTGCTGTCCGTGTTCAACAAAGACGCAGGTACTGACGGGAGGGGAGGAGCTTTCATTGAGATGTTCACCGGCGCTGGAATGTGTGTGAGATAACTGCACAATATTACGCCACTTCCTCTTTGTGAAACGGGCAGTAGAGGGCAGCCTCACTTCAATAATTATCACCAAGCAGACACATCTGTTAAGGGGCTTGTGTTCTCCTCCACCATTAGAGACCATTGGAGTGTCTCCTTAGGATATTGCATTGACTTGGGCTGCGTTGGAAATCTGTGTGTGTTTCATACTGAACATGAACAATGAGGTGTGTCATCATCATCATCATCATCATCATCATCATCATCAGACTGTTCACACAACAACGCGTCTTCTCTGCGTCACATGACACCAGCCTGAGCTCCTGCTACTACCTCTTCCTCTTCCGCTCAATTTAATATTTTTCCCGTGTTTATTTTAAGGCAAATTAAGATTATTACATTTTCTTTTATTGTTAAATGTGTTTTTTTTCTTTTCTTCAGAACACGATATGTGCGAGTTCCCACGCTTTTCCTCTGAACTGTACGTTTATGTCATTTCATCCGACCGAGTCATTATTTTTAAATGTCTGCGTGGCGGTCGGGGCATTGGACAGTCTGAAGAGGAACCGCAATGCATTTTGGGTCGGATGAGTCCGTCCAGTGAGCTCACGTCTCCTCCTCGGACATCGTTGCTGATCTGGTAAACATCCCGGCACTTCCCGCGTCCACAAAACCCACAAACGATGCTGTCGCATGACACGGCAATAATACGTCACGCTAATATGAATAGTATGTTAGTGTGTGATTCAGAACGGACTCCAGCAACACTTTCTCACGACCCTGCAACGCGTGAACCCTGCAAACTTTTTTTAAATTTTTTTACTGGTCCTATAAAGAAAAAAGGGAAAAAAGCCCCAAAAAAGAACAGTTTTTTTACAAAGCTTCTCCAGAGATGACTAAATATTGGTTGTCTGAGTCACCTGTGCCTTTTCTTTGCCTTCTAGTAACCATCACTGCTCTGTTCAGGACTAACTTCCGCATGGATTTCCCTTTTGACCTGCAGGAGCTGCCAGCCTTCGCCATCATCGGGTGAGCGACTGGGAGTCTGAGACAAGTGTGTGTGTGTGTGTGTGTGTGTGTGGGTGTGGGTGTGTCTGTGTGTGTGTGTGTGTGTGTGTGTGTGTGTGTGTGTGTGTGTGTGTGTGTGTGTCACGGTTTGTCTCCAAACATCCCAATGGACAAGATATAAAATGTTAATAAGTCAAACTTTATGCAAATGTAGCATTTAAAACACGGAGCACCCAATTATTAGTTCACCATTTAGAGAGGGAGAGGGAGAGAGAGAGAGAGAGAGAGACAGAGACAGAGAGAGAGAGAGAGACAGAGAGAGAGAGAGAGAGAGAGCGAGAGAGAGAGAGAGAGAGAGAGAGAGAGAGAGAGAGAGAGAGAGAGAGAGGGAGAGAGAGAGAGAGAGAGAGAGAGCTGATGTGAAGCTCCTTGTTTGTGCAGGATCTCCTGTGGGTTCTTGGGGGCCTTCTTCGTGTATCTCAACAGACAGGTGGTGCTGTTCATGAGACGACCCAACGCCATGACCCGCTTCCTGACCAAACAGTGAGTCCCCGTGGATCTGAAGGGGGGGTATATATATATATATATATATATGTATATATATATATATACATATATAAGCTATCTCAGCTTATATATCGTATATATATGTCGTCAGCGGTTGAGAGTCAAAGTAGTTGCCAGTTGGTGTGTAAAGAAAAAAGAAATGGCTGTTAGAGAATAGAGTTTGACATTATGCGCCATGGCTTCACTGATGTTCACTATATATATATATATATATATATATATATATATATATATATATGCACTATCTCAGCTTATACTGTATATATATTTTTTTTTTTCTTACACACCAACTGGTGACTCCTTTGACTCTCAGCTGCTGACGACACAAAGACACCTCGTGACATTAACTAACTAATCTTCAGAGATAAACAAAACATTCACTTCGGACCCGTCATCATTTTTAAAAAAAATGATTATTTCACAATCATAATAATTGTGGATGCACCGATACCATTCCCGGCTCCGATACTGTGCACAAACTAACACGATACTATGGTCTATAGAAGTTTTACCCTAGTAGGTATCGACCTGCTACTCCCGAGTTTGTAGGCTTACATATTTCAGTATGTATGTAAGTGAGTTTGTTCATTATGGTTTTTCTTCTCCTCGTGCTTGCTGTGTTTGTATTGAGGGCGTGGCTCATCACAGATAATAAAGTTAGTTTCATTCCTAACCTGTTCTTCTGCTCGCCTGCAGCCGGCTGATCTTCCCCGCCGTGGTAACGCTCGTCATCGCCACGCTGACCTTCCCACCCGGCTTCGGACAGTTCATGGCGGGAGAGGTCAGAGT
>JACSYO010000501.1:295000-297500 GCA_016806645.1 Ophiodon elongatus | reverse complement strand
GAAGGAGAGGGAGACCGGGCGAAGTGGATTACGTTCCCAGCAAACCACCGAAACGTCTGGATTCAACTCTCCTTTTCTTCAGATTCACAACTGGGGACGAACCAGTCTGAAGCTTAGATTTTTCCCAGCACCAGAAACTAACAATGAACATTTAATAAAAATTAAAAAAAGAAGACATTTGCCTCTTTTAGAGTTGACCTCGGCCTGTTTTTTTTTCTGTAGCGTCTAAAGTCAAATTAGGCAGAAACACCATATTACATAAGCCTATCAACGGGATATTAAAGCCTGTCACTCAGCGTTACACACTGCATCGGTTTAGTCGTGGCGGCTCCCTGCAGTGAAAACTTAATTCAACCAAAACTGAGAGCAGCTGGCTGGTGAAACTCTCACAACAAACACTCTGTTCCTCTGCTGCTGCCAGCCTCTCTCTAACACACGGACCCTCCTGCCTCCTGCCTCCTGCCTCCTGCCTCCTACCTCCTGCCATGCTCCTCTCCGTCTCCTCTCGTCCCACTCACGATGAGGCTTTCTCCCTTTTTCTTTCTCTTCGGTGCATCGTAGTGAGGCAAAACATTCGCACGGTGAATATTAAGGGGATGACTGTGACTCAGTGGTAGAGCAGGGATCTTTCAAATCAGAGAATCGGCAGTTCGATCCCCGGCTCCGCTAGTCCATGTCGATGTGTCCTTGGGCGAGACACTTAACCCTAAGAATGCTTATGCCCTAAGGCTAAGAATCCCTAACGGTGAGACCAGTTCTGGTCGAGTGCCGTCAGAATGTACCGTAATCTAAACTCCAACAGGAGAAGTTGTCGGCACTTTTCACAATAACATCACACGTGATAATCTTCCAACAAAAAAAAAAAAAAAAAGGCAGATAAAATTCCTCATTGTTTTTTATAGCAGAGTAACATTACCAATATTTTTTGTTTTAATGGAGGATAGTGTCAGAGGTGCTCATTATCACGTTGCGGTGGAACAGGAGGTTTAGTCTGTGTGGATGAATATCTGAGGAGGAGATTATTAGCCTCCAAAAGGCGACGTATAAAGCAGAAGGAAGTGCTGCTCGGCTCACGAGCATGAGAAGAGCTGGAGAAGGTTTTAAGACGTGTATTCACACAACGTGTGCTAGCTAATGAGCTAGCGAGTAGCTAGCTCATGAGCTAGCGAATAGCGATGACGAGCGAGAATCCCCCCGCAGAGGCGACGTCGTGCGACGTATTCGTTGCCTTGCACGAGTTTTAGAGGCAACAAAGAGACCGAAGAAAAGCCTCAGCAACAAAAAGATCAACAGCGGCGATGGGACCAGCCGTACACTCCACACAGCTGGGCTTCGTGGAAGAGTGGCCAGAAAAAAAAGACATCTCTTCAAGAAGAGAAATAAGAAAACAAGTTTGGAGTCTCCCACGTGTCTGGAACTCCCCTAAAGGAGCTTTCCAGCTCCTTCAGGGTTTCTTCGGTTTCTTCGGTTTCTTCGGCCTCTCTGATAAATGTCCTCCTCGCCCGGTCAGGGAGTCTCGGTCCTCTCTTGGCAGGTTTTGTAATAATGGTTTAATGTGGCACAGGTGGACTTTTTACTACTAAGTCACATAATTAGTACTAATTATGTGACTTCAGAAGATAATTGGTAGCAACAGATCATTTTGTGTAGGTCCATTACAGAAATTCCAAATAAATATCCATTTTAGTTTCAGGTTGTAATGCAACACAACAGGAAAAAAGCCAAAGGGGAGGAGGTGAATACTCTGTATTGTTTCCGATTTTCTGTTATAAAACAAACCTACGAAGATGAGCCTGAAAGTTATTAGCTCGTATTGGATTATTTTGTCAAACAACATAGAAAGAGATTTTTTTTCCCGTGTACAATATATTTTGTTTTAATTTCTTAAAGCTTTTTAATCTTTCTACAGCTTTTGAACAAATCTCACAAGCAGCTTCTCATCCGTCTCTTACCTTCAGACTGTAAAACTATATCACTGCTCTTACTTCCATCTCTGTCTCTCCATGTCACATATATACACATATTTATATATATATATATATATATATATATATATATATATATATATATATATATATGTCCCGTCTGTCTTCTCACTCCGTCTCCACGTTGTTCTCCATCAAACGGCGGCGCTAACTCCGTCTATCTCGATTTTGTGACACTGATGAAAGTGTAACGCCGTGTGTGTGTGTGTGTGTGTGTGTGTGTGTGTGTGTGTGTGTGTGTGTGTGTGTGTGTTTCTGCATGATTGTGTTTGACTTGTCGGGATTAAAGAGAGAGAAGGAGGCGGCGAGCGCGGTCCTCTCCGCCCTCGGGGCGGCGGTCGCCCTGTGAGAGACGCTAATGAGCTTTTATCTTGTAACACAGTAATCAAGTTCTGCAGCTACGGTGACAAACGACGTGCCGAGTGGTAATGTAGTGTTGCTCGGCCCAATTCCCTTCAAATCAAGATGAGAAAGCCCAGTATGTGGTGCCAGGGATGCTGGTGAAACACACACAC
>JACSYO010000501.1:287500-290000 GCA_016806645.1 Ophiodon elongatus | reverse complement strand
GCTTCCAGTTAATGAAGAGGGGCGATTAACTCGTGCATTTTGTTATTATTTCATTATTATTTCGTTATTATTTTGTTATTATTTTGTTATTATTTCATTATTATTTTGTTATTATTTTGTTATTATTTCATTATTATTTCATTATTATTTTGTTATTATTTCATTATTATTTCGTTATTATTCGTGTGTGTAAACGTGTGTGTGTGTGTGTGTGTGTGTGTGTGTGTGTGTGTGTGTGTGTGTGTGTGTGTGTGTGTGTGTGTGTGTGTGTGTGTGTGTGTGTGTGCGTCCTGCAGCCAGTACAACATCGTGGTGGAAGACATCATGGTGAGGCAGGTGAGGTTCATATCGTCTCAGTCCACCTACAGAGAGGTCAAACTCCTGCTGGACTCCTCCTCGCTCAACTCCATCCCGCTGGTCGACTCCAAAGGTGAAGGAGCTCTTCGTGAAATTAACTTTTACAGAAATAGAATTTGTGTCTGTGGGAGGAAGTTGAATCTACAAAAAGTTTTGGACTGAAATCGTGGACTTGATCGCAGTAGTTGTGACTGTTGAAGTCTGTGTGGGCATAACTCTTCCTCTTCGTCTTCCTCTTCCTCCTCTTCCTCCTCCTCCTCCTCCTCCTCCTCCTCTTCCTCCTCCTCCTCCTCCTCCTCTTCCTCTTCCTCCTCCTCTCCCTCCTCCTCCTCTTCCTCTTCCTCTTCCTCTTCCTCCTCCTCCTCCTCTTCCTCCTCCTCCTCATCCTCCTCCTCTTCCTCTTCCTCCTCCTCCTCTTCCTCCTCCTCCTCTTCCTCTTCCTCCTCCTCCTCCTCTTCCTCCTCCTCCTCTTCCTCTTCCTCCTCTTCCTGTTCCTCCTCCTCTTCCTCCTCCTCTTCCTCCTCCTCTTCGTCTTCCTCCTCCTCCTCCTCCTCCTCCTCCTCCTCTTCCTCTTCCTCTTCCTCTTCCTCCTCCTCCTCCTCCTCCTCTTCCTCTTCCTCTTCCTCCTCCTCCTCTTCCTCTTCCAGATTCTATGATCCTATTGGGCAGCATTGACAGGCTGGAGCTTCTGGCCCTCTGTGATTGGTGGTTGTCACCAGAGAGGAGGCTCCTGATGCAGGTGAGGACGTCGCAGGTTACATCCTGTGGATTATTGAATTTGATTTGTTATATTAAAACAAGTATGCAGATAGAATCATCGTTAACCCAGTATTTGGCTATTTCTTCTACCTAAACAGCAAAGCAGGTTTATGTTTATTTTTTATGATGATTATGTCTGTAGATGAAACTGCTCGAGTGCCTCTTGTTCTGAGTGGACGCTGACTCTATGATCGTATCATATTCCTAAAACAGAGAAAGATTCCATGAAAGGAAACTCCAAAATGATAAATAATTGTAAAATGCTTCATTAATGTGGCTCCTTTGACATAATAAAGACCACATGACCACATCATGTAGTCTAAGCAAATGCTTTCTGCAAACTAAAAATGCCTCCATGAAACAACATTAACATTGTAGACCTGAGCTGGACAGCTTTGTTAAAGGGAATTTGATCGTTTATTATATTGAAATCATGTTGTTGTTGTTGTTTAATTCTACAAAGTTGACAGAAATTCGTTCTGTAGTGAAATATTATGATGGAAATAAAAAGAAGAATCAAAACTGAAACCAATTCACTTTACTATCATTTAAAATGTATATTTCTCACGTTTATTTTTTTTTGTTTTATTTTCATTTTCTTTTCATAAAAGATAATAACGCCGATATTCAATTAACGGGCATTAACGCTGAATTCAATTCCCTGGTTTTGATCTGTTGACGTGGTTTTGGCTTCAGGGTCAGAGCCTCCGGGAGCAGAACCCGTCTCAGAAGCACAGCTGGGAGTCCTTCGCCTTCGTGGACGAGGAGGAAGAGGAGGACGGAGAGAAGGCGGGGCTCCGAATTATTACGACTGCTTTCAAGCCATCGGTGTCTTTAAAGATGTTTTATTAGAATTATTTATTTGTTCATCGCTTCGCCGCTCGTTGACCTTTTTGTTAGCTAAAAGCACCGTCATTTGTTTTTCAGTTCAAACCACCTCGTCCTGAAATCAGACATCACTGTTATTGTCCAACACCTGAAAGGTGCTTTTTATTAATGATGTCTGTCGTCTGCAGGGCGGCCCGGTGCAGGAGGAGAGGAACGGCCCCCGGCCTCCTCCGAAGCCTCAGGAGGCCTCATCCAACCACACTGCTCCGGCCCCTGGTGAGCAGAAGCTCATCTATATCTATAGATCTATAGAGATCTAGAGAGATAGATAGATAGATAGATAGATAGATAGATAGATAGATAGATAGATAGATCTGTAGATATCTATAGATCTATAAATATCTATATATCTCTATAGATATCTATATCTATAGCTCTATAGATAGATAGCTCTATATCTATCTAGATATATATCTCAGTGGGGGCGTAATAGTTATACATTATCTCTGGAAGAAAGAATAAATGAAATCACCATAGTCTTCCTATGATTTGATAA
>JACSYO010000501.1:242500-285000 GCA_016806645.1 Ophiodon elongatus | reverse complement strand
TTTACTCTGTATTATTATATTGTTATATTATTATGTATCTGTGTTACGAACCATTGAAATGCAGATGACCACCCATCCCCGAAACCACACAGGCCCTGATGGGGATATAAATATTTATCCATTATTCTTTTTTCGCAGGCCGAATTTTTCATTATGGGTCTCTGCTTTCTATTCAGGCAGGTGCGCCCCTTATCTGATTGACAGACACACACATGAATACACAACTGCCTCCTCATCCTCAGACAAACTCCCCGAAGTTGAGCATCCAGTTCCTTTCAGCCCTGTCATATGGAAATGGGGAAGTCAGACACCGGAGGTGGAGTTATTATTCGGCTTGGCGGTGAGCCCGGCTCACAGGAGAAGCAATACGCGTCGTCTGTTTACACGAGCGGGAATGAAAACCCACGTCGGAAATAAGCATATGCTTGTAAGCTTGCGAGATTAGAATTTGATTTCTGTTGTGCCCACTGCTGCGCCTTGTGTATTACCGGTCTGATTCTCTATTATGCTTTTTGGATTCAATCCTACTCCTGCACGGGGGTGGGGGGAGGGGGGGGGGTTGTTTCTACAGCAGGGAGCCGCTTGGGGAAAATGGCCCAAAAACCGCGGCTGGATTCTGGCTGTGAATCCGGCCTTTTGTCTACTTTACCAGCCTCCGATTGGCAGGTCACCCGCACGCTGACCTTTGCAGCGTTATCCGGCTCGTGCAACGGTGTCGGCGTCTCGTTAACTCTCGCATTAGTATAATTACTGTGGTTACAGCGATGCACGAAAACAAAGGGAATGCGGGCGAGCAATTACGGATTTGCACGGGTCAGATAAAAAAAAATAAATAAATAAATGTAAAGAACGAGGGACCTTGTAAAAAAAAAAAAAAAGTCCAACCTTTTCATTCGTTCGTGTGTAAATGTTTAGAAAGAGATTAAATAATGTACGTTTTTAAAGAGGCGTGAGGATGAATTACATCTATTTTTTAATCGGAATGCATTATTTATTTTTTTTTGCATGAATCCCAAAGTAAATGTTGAGTGCATCAGGTTACGGCTGTGAGACTCAGACGAGGCCGTAGAGGTCGCGTGCAGCCGGGTTCAGAGGTCACGGACGGCGTTCACTCACACACACACCTTGTGCTTTGTCTCCAGGAGCCCTGTCCCCCCCCGCTGTCGGACACCATGACACCAGAGGAGGTAGGGCTTCACAGAAAGGTCTCATAATGATGATGATGATGATGATGAAGATGAATACCACACACACCTGTGTTGAGTCACCAAACCGAGTTAATCTGATTATGTAATCCTGTAAAACCGTTCTAAGCACATTTTCTTTATGACGAGAGCTTTTTAGTTTTTAATCGACGCGTCTCTGCCAGCATTTATCAAATGAGCTCGTCTGCCTCGCTACTATTTTAGTTTTTCTACATTTCTCTAGACTGGCACTGCCGAGTGAAACGTATTATTTATGTTTTAAACTAAAGAGCCGTCTCTGAAGAGTCTCCGAGGTTTACTTATTATGAAGCCAATGCTGGCAGAGCTTAGCCTTCAGATCCACGTCTCATGTAGGTCACCGGTGGTGAGGAGACGGGGCTCTTTTTAACTGCAGTGAACACAGCCGGAATTTCAAATGAGACTTCTCCTTTTTCTTCCATGGGAGACTTCTCCGTCTTCTTCCATGGGAGACTTCTCCTTCTTCTTCTTCTTCCATGGGAGACTTCTCCTCCTTCTTCTTCTTCTTCTTCTTCTTCCATGGGAGACTTCTCATTATCTTCCATGGGAGACTTCTCCTTCTTCTTCTTCTTCTTCTTCCATGGGAGACTTCTCCTTCTTTTTCCATGGGATACTTCTCCTTCTTCTTCCATGGGAGACTTCTCCTCCTTCTTCAATGGGAGACTTCTCCCTCTTCTTCCAATGGAGACTTCTCCTTCTTCTTCCATGGGAGACTTCTCCTTCTTCTTCTATGGGAGACTTCTCATTATCTTCCATGGGAGACTTCTCCTTCTTCTTCTTCTTCTTCTTCCATGGGAGACTTCTCCTTCTTTTTCCATGGGATACTTCTCCTTCTTCTTCCATGGGAGACTTCTCCTCCTTCAATGGGAGACTTCTCCCTCTTCTTCTTCCATGGGAACTTCTCCTTCTTCTTCCATGGGAGACTTCTCCTCCTTCAATGGGAGACTTCTCCCTCTTCTTCTTCCATGGGAGACTTCTCCTTCTTCTTCTTCTTCCATGAGAGACTTCACCTTCTCTTCCAATGGAGACTTCTCCTTCTTCTTCTTCTTCTTCTTCTTCCATGGGAGACTTCTCCTTCTTCTTCCGTCTTCTCAGTGTTGAGAGGATTAACGGTTAATATCGTTGCCCTTCTGGTGCAGTGTATGCCTACGAGCTGTTAAATCCTGACGTCCCCTCAGGCTGCAGCTGAGTAGAAAGCGACGTCGCTTCCTCCCGAGGAGCGGCTCTGAGAGAATGCTGGACCGGTTCCTCCTCCGTGACCTTGTTCTTCTGTTTGCTGCTGCAGATCAAAGCGTGGGAAGAGGCCGAGATGGACACGGTGATGGAAATCGATGAGATACGAGTGGACCCTTCGCCTTTCCAGCTGGTGGAGAGGACGTCACTACACAAGGTTGGTGTGGTGGAAAGACAGAGATAAGGAGGCGTCACAGAGGTCACAGAGGTCACAGAGGTCAGGAGATGTCATAATCCTAGTTTAACAGCCGTGTGAGAGCAGCTCCAGTGTAATTTAGTTTCTGTGGCAACAGGATGTGTGGAAAAGAAATATGAAAGAGAGGTGAATCTGTGAGAGAGAGAGAGAGAGAGAGATAGAGAGAGAGAGAGAGAGAGAGAGAGAGAGAGAGAGAGAGAGAGAGAGAGAGAGAGAGAGAGAGAGAGACAGAGAGAGAGAGAGAGAGAGACAGAGAGAGAGAGAGAGAGAGAGAGAGACAGAGAGAGAGACAGAGAGAGAGAGAAAAGAGACAGAGAGAGAGAGAGAGAGAGAGAGAGAGAGAGATAGAGAGAGAGAGAGAGAGAGAGAGAGAGAGAGAGAGAGAGATTTCATCTTGTTAACGTTGGATGTTCTATCAGCCGGGAATTTAAAGGTACCTTTTGTTTACAACCTTTGTGTCTCGCTCATGAAAACATTGCACTAGAAGTGGTCAAAAACTTAAATTATATGAATATAGAAATATAAAAAAGTTTAATTCATAGGTTCATTAATTAATGAATGATTAATGATTAATTGATGTTTCACCGTCAAATTGGATTTTTGTAATTTCTTCGTGTTGCCTTGAAGGTGATCTGAAGGACCCGTAACCCCGTGCGGTGGCCGTGGGATCACTTTCAGGCATTTTGCTTTTGAATTTAATATTGATTTATGTTTTATCTTAAGGAATGCTCACGACCAGCTGTTTATAGTCTGTTGATGGTAATAATACTATCAGCTGCCTCTTTCTCCTCTTTCCTCCACTTTGCCTCCTTGTCTTCCTTCTCTCCTCCGTCCTCCTGTCGATCTCCGAGGATGTCTAAATGCCATCGACGCGTCTCGAGGAGAGAGGAGGCGAGAGGAGGAGGGAGGAGGAGAGAGGAGGAGAGAGGAGGAGAGAGGAGGAGGGAGGAGGAGGAAGAGGAGAGAGGAGGAAGAGGAGAGAGAAGGAGAGAGGAGGAGGAGAGAGGAGGAGTAGGAGAGAGGAGGAGGAGAGAGGAGGAGAGAGGAGTAGAGAAGAGGTGCGAGGAGGAGGAGCGAGGAGGAGAGAGGACACACAGATGTGTCCTTTACATCCACGATGAACGAGCTGTCGCAACCTTTTTTTCCTCCTCGAGCTGCGTTGCTTTAAAACGACAGCGCCGACGCACAGATGTCACATTTTGTTCAACTCCTCAACTCCTCTCTCCTCGTGACTCTTCCTTGCCTCCTCCGCTCTCATCTCAGGTGGGAGGGGACTAGGACCCGAGGGTATGAGGCGAGGAAAGGTATCAAGGATGTACAAACTTGAGAAGTGATATAAGCCCGCTGTAATCCCCTTCTTGTAAAAAATAGTTTGTTCTGCCAGCTGTTTCATGCTAACTATAATATTATTTAACTTATTTAATTTCTTCCTGCATCGTACAATCGATGTGAAATGCAGACGGGTAGGCTGGTTTTCTGTTTGTTTTTTATCATCAGTGTAATTTAATTTTCATGGTAATATCCAGAATATTCTACTTATTCATGTGCAATAGGAGCTTTGTGGTGGAGGTGTGCTGATGCATACCACAGAGCTCCTCCACAGAGCTCATCCACAGAGCTCATTCACAGAGCTCCTCCACAGAGCTCCACCACAGAGCTCCTCCACAGAGCTCATTCACAGAGCTCATCCACAGAGCTCATCCACAGAGCTCATTCACAGAGCTCCTCCACAGAGCTCATTCACAGAGCTCCTCCACAGAGCTCCTCCACAGAGCTCATCCACAGAGCTCCTCCACAGAGCTCCTCCACAGAGCTTCCACAGAGCTCCTCCACAGAGCCACCCAAACCAAAAAAACTAACGAATACTGTGAGCATGGGAACACACTTCTCTGTGCTTCACCTGCAGCCAGTTGGCTTTCATCCCTCCGTCTCCGTGACAACGTGTCTAGACCGACGAGCACGGAGCCCGTAAACTGTCCGGAGTGACAGACGGATTAAATAAATAAATCTAAAAAAGTCCGTCCCGGTCTGAGAGGTGGAGGTTTGTGTCGTGATGTGTGACGCGTGACCTTTTCTCTCCACAGACCCACACCTTGTTCTCACTGCTGGGACTCAGTCACGCTTATGTGACCAGCATCGGCAAGCTGGTGGGAGTGGTGGCCCTGAAGGAGGTAAGAAGCCTCCTGCGTGCTTTTTCCTTTTTCTCAACTCAAAATCTGCCCCCTGAAGGTCGACTGGGACCGAGAGCAGGCGGGAAGATGAGATCGAATCCACATTGATTTAAATCCTAAACGGCCCTCTTTGTTTTTTAATTCACTCAACTTCCTTCTGTCTGTCTGGACTTTGGAGGGAAAACGGTTGCCGTCGTCTTTTGCCCCCGACTCGAGTCTCATAACGCTTTTTAAATGAGGAACAAGTAGTTTGTCAGCGTCGATATTCCTTCTGCATGTTTCAGGCTCCTTGATTTACTTCACTCCTCCTGTCTTCTCCATCACCTCCTTCTGTTTGTCCTCATGTTCCCTCTTCTCTCTGCTCTGCTTCCGTCTTCCTTCCACCTCTCCTTCTCCCCCCCTCCCCCCCTCCCCCTCCTCCCCCCGCCTCCCCTCCTTCAGCTCCAGAAGGCCATCGAGGGCTCCACCCGCTCCGGCGTCCGCCTCCGCCCTCCGCTCGCCAGCTTCCGCGACATCACCAACCGCAACTCTGTTCCCAAACCTCCGCCTTCCTCTCCCGCCGCTCCTTCCTCTCCGACCTCCGGCTCCTCCCCCTCGGCTCCGACTGCTCCGCCTCCCCAGCCCCCGCCCCCCTCCCCCCCGCCCTCTCCCCACCACCATCTACATGAGAACGAAACGGAGGTGTGGATCGAGGGCGTGACCCCGGAGGTGGAGGAGAGCGGCTCAGAGAGCAGCCTCACCCTCCCTCCCTCCACCACCCCTCCCCCAGTCCCCTCCTCCTCCTCCCCCTCCTCTTCTCCTCCTCCTCCCTCCTCCATCCCCCCCGCCCCCCTGAGACCCTCACAGAGACTGCTCGAGCAGGTGGAGGAGAGTGACGATGAGCCGATGGTGTAGATTAGTGAAGAGTGATGGTTCATGTTTTTTATAATGGAAAACGTTTTTTTTTTTCGTTTTTTTTTTTTTTTTTAAAAAGGTGTGAGTTTCTTTTTCTGTTCTTAATTTGTTGCTCTGGTCTTTGGACACGCATTTACCTCTTTCTGTCCTCACTTAGGTAGAGCGAAGATTTCAAGGCAAAAAACCCGTCTGTTAGCCGTGAGCTGCCCCGTCTCCCTCCTCTCCGCTCCTCGATGACCTCTGTGTGTGTTTTTAGATCCTCGTCCCGCCTCGCTGCCTCCTCATTATGTATTCGGGTTCTCCACGCGTGCACGCGTCCGTGCGTCCCGCTCTCGTGGTGTCTCAGGAACGCCTGCAGGGAGTTTGCTCCAAATTTGGCGTCCGCTTTGACTCAAGGATGAACTGAATGAGGCTTCTGTGGTCAAAGGTCACTGTGACCTCACTGTGACCTCACTACGACCTCACTGTGACCTCACTGTGACCTCACTGCGACCTCACTGTGACCTCACTACGACCTCACTACGACCTCACTGTGACCTCACTGTGACCTCACTGTGACCTCACTACGACCTCACTGTGACCTCACTGTGACCTCACTACGACCTCACTGTGACCTCACTGTGACCTCGTGTAATAGGAAAACATTTGGTATGCGTGTGTTTGTGTGCGTATATACATATATATATGCATATGTATATACATATATATATGCATATATATATATATATGCATATATATATACATATATATATGCATACATATATATATATGTATATATATATATATATATATATATGCATATATATATATACATATGCACACACACACACAGATTTACTTACTAAAACATAAACGCATAATTAAGTTTCAGTTACTGCTTTAGATTAATTTGGATTGATTAGCCGTATCTCTGTCACAGTGCTTTTCAGCATATGTTTTCTTATAATCTTCTGTGTTGGGGAGTGAGTGAACCCAGTGAAGCTCTGCACATCACTTATGCGTTACCTGCTCGTTAATGTCTTTAAAATGAAAAGCTTTTCATGGGATGAGAGCGGGAGCCATCTCTTTTTCTTTCTTTCTTTTTTTAATCTGGCAACAGACAATCTGGATCGGACTAATGGAGCTGCTCAGTCTGCCGGGGAAGATTGTCCAAAGCCCCAAAACGACCTCCAAATTGTGTGCTGACCTTGTGAAAGCAGCCTCAGAGCTCATCTCATCACGGTTAAGTTGATAGATGGTGCAGCCGGAGGAGGCCGACGACCGCCACGCCGCGCTTCACGGGTCCCGGACATTTCTTCCCCCCCGTCTTCACTCACACGGATCCCCTCCGCGTTCCACGAGGCGACTTCAGATCGCTTCGAAATCTAATAATATACTAAATCATAAATAAATCATAACTAAATCAGAAATAAACGTTGCACGACGAAACGCTAAACTCTTCGTTGACGTTCCTTTGTGCTCCGAAAACGGCGACGGTGACCGAGCGACGGTGACCGAGCGACGGTGACCGAGCGACGGTGACCGAGCGACGGTGACCGAGCGACGGCTGACGTCCGTGTGAGTGAATGACAGCCGGCATTTTGCCGCGTAACATCCATATGTTTAATGAAGACGAAGACCTGTGTTGACATGGAGATGGAGGCCAATTAATGCATTAATTGGCCTAATAAATCGCCTCATTAGAAAACTATTTGATTCCGACCAATCACGGTGACTATTAGAGCTGCTCATGTGAGACCTGCTCCTCTCTGCTGCTTCTTCTTCTGGCCTGAGGGCCTCAGCGGGAAGACGATTTGCTTTTTGAGAAGTAGAGCACAAATATAATGTGACGACCACCCTCTTGTCTCTTCGTGGATGTCTGGTCGACGACCTCCGCCACTAGGGGGCGTCGCAAACAAAACGACAACGAGAGGGATCCACGGGAGTCTTCTTTTCTAGTCACCTGGCATCGGTCAGGGTTCCTTCAGGGTTCCTTCAGGGTTCCTTCAGGGTTCCCCGTTCAGGACGTCTCCTCTTAAAACGTTAAAAACGTTAAAACGTAAGAACACATCTCTCGATAACTTCAGATCTAGACGTCGGGGGAAGCTTCTCCTCTCCAAAACAAAAAAACAAGCTTTTTTTTTTTTTTTTTTATTAAAACTGGTGAAAAGCCGAATGAGTTAGTTGCATCTTAGAAGTCTGTGTTTCTCAGAAGCTGTTTCCCGGGACACATTTTAGTTTTTCTCTGGTAATTTAAGATCCGGATGTCTGATGGCTTGAATCAAAAATATACAGCTAAAAATGATCAAGATCTGAGAAGTGTCATCGTGCACACGTTACTGTAGGTTTGTTCCATATTGTACCTTCAGTGGGTGGAAGTGCCCCACCTCGTTAAACTTAGTATTTCCGTGTATCTCTGCATCTCCTCTTCCACTCCTATCATCTGGATTCAGATTCTCAGGTGCTGCCTTCAAAGTCTTTAAACCTTCAGGTTTACCAAAAGCCTTTTCTTTATCTTGGTGTGATTTTTAAAATGTGTGTGTCCATTTCTTAAGAGGGCTCTGTACTGGTCTAAGTGCAAATGTCTCGTGTCCGTCTGTGGTTGTGGTTAATGTACGGAGTTATTTATTGTTTACCGGAGTCAAATGTTATTTCAAAATGTGTATAATTTTGAAAGATGTAGCGAAAATAAAGTTGTATTAAGTGAACTGCTGACCTTTGACCTTTTATTCATCCGGGTCAGGTGTGTTGAGACCAGGACAGAGAGAAGTTTCTGCTTTCCTCACCTGGAACAAGAGCTCAGTCGAGGTAGAAATATAGATTTTGAACTGAAAATCTAAAATCTAATAAATACAAAAGAGACTAAATTAAATGTTTTGAGTTGCTGTGGTTTCAAAGCTGCTGCCATCAAATTAATATCCAAAACAATCAGTGACGTTTTATAATTAGCAGAAACGTCTCTTTCAGTATTACCACTAAATACACTTTCTAAATGACATTACAACACATCAGAAGCACATTTGATCAGCTGTCATATTAAACTTTATTTCGACAGGATTTAGTTTTAAGGCGTGGTTGTATGAGGTAATTAAAAATAGTCAGTGTATTGTCTCTAGTAGATGGAGTTTAGAGAAACAGACATTACTAAGCAATGTGCAGCTGTGGACGTATTGTAAACACTTAAAAGAGGGTCCACCTTAAAACAGATGATTATTCGTTGAAGTGTACCCTATATTTAGAATATTTCCACTGCTTTCCCTTCCCATCAGACATTTGTATATATCATGGGAGAGAGTTGTCGTGGTTTGTGTTTTTAATATTCTCCGTAATGATGTTTTTTTGCACCTGATTTTCTTGACATAGCCGAGTCCTTTCAGTTTATTCAACGAGCGTCCGGTCCCACACACATTGGGGCTCGTACCCGGGACCTCGTTTTTTACGCTCGGTTTAAATATTGCTTCCATTCGCTGAGGAGCTGCTTGGTGCCATGAACGTGTGTTTTTTTTTTTTTTTAATTTAGATTTTCTGGAACGACTTCTCTCATATTTCCCCGCAAGACACTGTTGATCTGGTGGGCAGTGTGAAAACGTCATTATTTCAACCTCTATGCCTTAAAAGGTCTTTGGGTCTATTGGTCCTTGCTTGGTCTCTATTATAACTACCCCCTGTGGTCTGGTTGTGTCCCAGCTCATTTTAAACTAGTTCAGCCTCTCCTGGGGGAAAAAACTAACCTTGATCCATCCCTTCCCAAAAATATAGGCCTATATCTAAGCTGCCTTTTATCCCCAGTTAAAACAGCGGACTGCTGTTTTAACTACCCACAACATTTTAGGTGAATTCAAATCTGTTTTCCATTGAAACTTTGGGTGGGCGTCTCTGGGGCACCTGGACTGGTTCTCCAACTATCTCTCAGGGGAGTTTTGTTCCTTGCGTGTCTGAAACTGCTGCTGATTCCTGTGGTGTTCCTCAGGGCTCGGTCTTGGGTCCTATATTATTTGCTTTGTATACGTTTCCTTGAGGTCACATCCTTAGCAGATTTCAAGTTATCTCTTACCGCCGTTATGTTGATGGTATCAAGCTGTATGTCCTGATGAGACAACTGTCTGACTTCCAGTAAGGACCGGATGGCTAACAACGATGTGCAGCTTAACGCAGATCAAACTGAGGTTCTTATCGTTGCCTCAGAAAGTATACCCTCCGATGTTAGTCAACGTATTGGGTCTCTTTCTCCTTCATTGATTTGCTCGTGTGCCGGTACTGGTACCGACCGGCATCTACTGCAGCTAATACACTGACTTAATACACACGCTATGGATAAGTACCTCATACAACCTCCACTTCAAAATCCGAAACATCTCCTTAATTACTTTTTATCTCATGTTATTTTGAGAAGGTGTCACTTTCTCTGGATGTCTCATTTTGAAATGACTGTCATTTTAGGCATTTAGTTAGCGCTCTGCAGACGTTTGTGCAGCGAGGGAATTAAAATGATGGTTTTCTCATTTTGCAAGAACACTTCTCTATTACCTGTTCGGCATGGACTCTACAGAAGTAATTAAAGTGATTGGACACCGGTGTAATTACACAGCACGACTGACATCTCGCTTATTTTCGATCGGACAAAAATCCCATAATAAGCTTCACTTCCGCTCACGAAGCTCCTATTTCCTACAGCCGGGTGTCACTTTTTTTTTCTCATAACTAGAACAGAATGTGTGCTTGGCCACTAAATGATTTACAGGATGACATCTCTTGAGCAAGAGGAGGAGCGGTCCGGCCAGAGGCATCGTGGGTAAGCGGAACAATGAATTGTCTTCTCCAGCAGCAATTAGAATCTTTTAGAAGAGACTGTGTAAACAGTTATGTCACAGTAATGCTTGCTTCCTTTTTTTTGTATGTGTCTGCAGGCACAAACAGAGTTGTGAAATACACAATTATGTGCCTTTCAGTAGTTTGTTTTTTATGTCGTTATACTTCAACTACACACAACTCCACTTTACACATCCACATGGTGTTGCTTTCAAGGACTTCTTCTTCTACTATGCAGCATTTCTTTATTATCTGTATTTTGATGTTTCTGAAACGGCATTTACAAAAACGCACCACCAGCCACTGACTTTGTGAAACAACGACATAAAAGCCAAAGACGCACAGAAATCCTCCGAAAGGGCAACGGGGCACTTCTCTGCCTCCAGACCATGGCGACGTCCACGTGGCCAGGTTTAATGAGTGAGGCTGTTCTGGTGATGAGAACAGTTCAAGGGGTTTTTTGGGGTTGAATTGATGACTACAAGAAAAACTACCACAGCTCTGTGAAGAGAACCTCTGACCTTCACCCTGCAGCTTGAAGAATAGCCATTGTTCCCAAACCCCAATAGTCTGAAAAACGTCCCATTGGACTGAAAGTACAAACTCAGAAGCTTTTACCTACTTATTCTGCAGACTGACATCATCGGGCCTTCAGGTTTCGATGTTTTCTTTCCCCCTACCATAATAATCTCACTCCTCATGCCTAAACGTAACCAACCCAACCAACAAAGGCAATCGGGAAGATCTGATGACATCATTCTGCATAATAATGAGCCATGTGCTTCTGCTTGATGCACGGAGAGCCTGTATGGGAAATCTTTTGCACATTTAGGGGTTCAGTCATGCACATTCTTTACATATCATGTGTATGTGTATTCTGCATGTCAAAGAGTATTTTACTGTTTGTGTGTGTCTTGTATCTGTATCTAATCCTTTTATAGAACCACCATTTCGGTTTGACCGTCCTGGTTTTTAATGGGATCAAATAAAGCGAGTTAGGCACAATGTGTAGGATGTATAGAGTCATACCAAAAAGAATCCCTCTCAATCATCACTTATGACCCATTAGAAGTGTGCGCCGTCGTCTCTTTACTGCAGAGTACGTATCCAAGAGGAAGCTCTGCAAATGGAGGACGCAGTGGTTTATAAAGTGCAAATCTATGGAGGCGATACGCCAAGCGGACTCGTTCCAAAATCGAGAGTGAACACGGGCTCGGCGAGCAGCTTAACCTTCGATGAGCCGAAGGTGAGGGGCCAGCTTTGATTATTGTGTTAATAAACTGAGAGTGATGCATCCTACTCATTGTGCCTTTAACCCTGGGGAAGACTCCAGAAGGTGAGTGAGTGGGCACTGGGAACCTCAACAAGCATACCGGCTACGTGTGCTTTCATATTTCTATCTTTGTGAGGGACCAATATGCGACCGTGAGTGTGAGGACATTTCTTTCTGGCACTAGTCATGTGAAGGTCATCACAAGACTCGTACAAATCTGTGTGCATATGTGTGTTTTTGTTTCCACTTTTGCAACACGTTGTTGAACAGAACAGCACCGAGAAGGATCTGTTTCCCAGAATATATATATTTTACACACCAACAAAGCTACATTCATACATACATACATACATACATACATACTATACATACATACAGTCTTACATTCATACAAATACATATCGGTTTATTGGCTTTTTTATTTTATTATAAAAAGCAATTTGATATATTATGACTTTGTATACTGTGTTATACTGTTAGGGCTAGGTCACTGTTAAAAAGCATGCACTTTCTTTTGGTTGTGTTCAGATCAAGTGCTAGCAAATAACTCCAAGTGTGATGCCCAAGTGTGAGTATCGTATTTGACTCAACTCGGGTTCAGACAAGCTGTCAATCAAAGCAAAATACATTACTCAGCAAATCAGTTACCAGGTGACGTTTATGATCCTGCAGGATTATTTTGTACGTGACACGCTGCACCCGAACCAACCGCTCAGACTTATTTGCAAACACTGTTTGACCTTGTTGTGTCCATATTTGTTGTATTGCACTGATACTGATTTCAAACAAGGCCCTTTCGTTCCTCCTCTTGTCCCTCCTCTTGTCCCTCCTTTTTCTTCTTTTTTCTGTTTTTGTTTTGAGGATTCCACATGTCCCGGAGTATTTTCGGAGGGGGCATTCTTGGCATTTAGTTTGTGTACGTTACATCCCACGTTTTTGCCTGAAAAAGTCTCGCATTTCCTCTGACTCAAAGTGGGTATATAGTTGGGAGGAGTTGGGGGGGTTGGGGGATAGAATAGCTTGATTGATTATTGAAGTATTTATTTCCCGTCTTTCGTCAGGCTGAATTATTCAGTTTGTCGCAACATTAACAACAGAGCCCTCGCCCGCCTCTTCGTCCTACTCTTCTAGTGATTGGACGATGCAGGGCGTGACTTCGAAGGGTTTCCTCCCGCTGAACGATTCGGCGACCTGTGCTGGCAGTCCTGGGCTTGAGCCTCTGGTGGAGGGGAACTCCTCCCTCAGCGGGGACGGGGTCAAGGAGCACGGCTCCGGCTCCAAGGTCAATGTTACCTCGTCTACCTGTGAAGACAGGAGCATTAAGACTTTAAAAGACAGTTTGGGATGCTGCAGTCGAGCTGTGTCAGGGGCAAGTAAGGCTCTGTTTTTTTTTTTTATTTCATTTTTCCTCACATATACTGTATATGTATATAATACTTAATCACATATGCAGCTGCCCTCGTAACTGTGATTTAGTGACTTAAAATTCAGTGCTTTTCATGTGTTGTTCCCATTATTCTTTCTCATCTTTATTGATTGTCCATCTATCCTCCATCCATCGTCCATCCATCCATCCATCCATCCACCTTTCAGGGCCGGGTTGTGGGGGGCATCAGGCTAACCAGTTTCCCTGCAACATTTTCCAGCTCTTCCTGGGAACCCCCCCCCACCCCAAGATCTTCCTGGGATCCCCCCGCCCTCCCCCGGGTGTTCCAAGGCCAGACGAGATACATAATCTCTCCAGCGTGTTCTGGATTTACCCCAGGGCCTCTTACCAGTTGAGCGTGCCCATCAAACCACTAAATGGAGGCGTCCAGGAGCCCTCCCAATCAGTTACTGGCCCATTTTAATGCAAAGGAGAAGCAGCTCTACTCCGAGTTCCCTCTGGATGGACGTAGATGGACTCGTAAATCGAGAGCTTGGCTTTCCGACTCCGCTCCCTCTTCACTACAACGGCCCCAGGGTACTTGAACTCCTCGCTTGGGGCAGTGACTCTCATCCACTGTCTTCACTTTAATCTAACCTCATTGATTCATCAGGTTTCAGGACTCTGGGACTGCGGCAGAAACTAAATGGATGAACTAAGGGAACTCGCCTTTGTCAGCTCCTCCTCTTCCTCTTCATGCCGTTCAAAGATGTCTTCAGACTCGAGTTCTGGCTCCTCTCCGACTGTCTCCACCACTCCTCCGACCATGTCAGCCAGCTGCCCATTCATCTGCCCGACAATCTCCACCTGCAACCAGTTAAGTTTACAGATTTAATTGCTTGCTTGTGTCTGTTGCACCCACTTTAAACTGGAAGAAGATTCAACAGGTTACTGGCATTTTAACACACGTTAGACCAAAGACTGACTTTAAACCTTCAATTTTACTTCCTGGTAACAGTCACAGAAAGAAAGAAACAGAGACAGAAGTCAGGAAGGAAGGAGGTTGGAAAAGCAGAATATGAGCTCCCATGTCCTGACCCCAATGCAGGACATCAGAGAGACAAGACAAATACGTAGGTAGGTAGAACAGACACAGATGCTGAATCCAAATGCTTAGAGTTGTAAACTTGCGGACTTTACAGCATGCTACTCTGAAGACCAGGCATTTTTTTAAGGATGTCCTTTGTCAAAAATCCATCGGGTCCGCTAGAGGCTGTCATGCAGACTTTTGGCAGTGCTCCATGCAGACATTCAGCCTGTTTCCTACCTTGCTGACTTCCCTGGCAGTCTCTCCCATCATTCATTGCACTACAGATGTGTGCTAAATATGCCTGCTGATATAAACAAATCCAGATCCAGAAAACAAAAACAAATTAGCAAAGAAGAGTGTCAAACATGATGCAGAAAGACTAAAAGGGCTATTCCTGTGCAGAACATTAACATCTATGATGAGTGCACTCTTTTCACCTTTTGAAGACCGGTGCCTGAGAAATGACATCAAAGGAGCTAAACCTCGGCTTCCTACAATAACAACAGTGTTAGATGCATAGGAAGACATGCCGTAATTGTTCTGTAATTGTTGGCCCGCTCATTGACTGAATGGAGATGCCCGTCCTGCTTGCCTATGACTGTACATACAGTGACACACCCCTGTGCCCGGCCGAATATATTAAACCGCCATCTAGTCCGCAAAGTCTGTAATCCGACCATTTGGATTCAGCAGGGGAGTGCCTACGTGGTGTGCCTCGACCTGCGCAGCTCCCCATAGGTCAGCTAGCCGAGGGTGGGTGGGAGGACCGAGACTGTGGATGGTGCTGTTGGGAGTGGCTTGGAGGGAATGGGAGGCGCTATGTAGCCTGTGCTCCATAGACTGTAGTCAGAGATAGGAAAGGAAGAAAAGACAATTAATGAGATTTTACTGTAAAATAAGCTGAATGTATTTTCAAGGGGTTGAAACCAAGTTGGCCTGCTGGCCGCATCTCTTAATTTGAAAACTTTTGTTTGTCTTTGGAATGAAGATATCGCCATCCACGAGAGATTTAAAAACACGCCAAAGCCCCGCAGCTACTGACATTTTCAGCTTCTTCAGTAGTGGGACAACAACGCTACAGCGACTGCATGGCAACACATTTCAGCTGGGGAGCTTAGTCGGCCTCGTCGTGCCAAAACAAATGCCAAAGTAGTTATATTCTCCCAACATTTTGGAGTCTTTGCCAGAGAATTGTTGGGGATACTTTTGTAAGTTTCTTTACTTCCACTAATGATGGTCTGTATCTACTTGTAATACCCTTTTAAAGGATGAGTCAGGGAAAGTGGGGAGATGTCTCAGGCTCTTAGGCTCAGAAAATTGGCTGACTGATTGAAAAGCTTTATTATATTGTAATGTAATATATTCAATAGTCTCCTTCAGAAGAGAAGCCATAATAACACACAGCAAAGCTAACAAGCTCATTTCCATTGTGGTCTCGGATCAGTACACCTTTTCTGAGACACGGTCCCTGACCTTTTGAAGTTATTATTTCATAACCCTCAGTCACTTAATGAGCTCTGAGATGTACCAATGCTATAGCGGTCGGCGAAGCAGAAAAAGTCTTTGGGTGTCACAGTTCATCATGACTCACTACATTTGCAGAAAACCCCCCCAAAAAAACAGCCTGAGAGCTGGAAGACAGCAGCTGGAAGACAGCAGCTGTTTTACACCGAAAACAAAGCTGCACAACCAACCAGCGAAGCCTGCCGCTCAAACGTGAAGCTTCTTCTTAAAGCAGTCTGAAGGAAATGTAAAAGGCCCTCTCCAGAGCCAGCCTTTGGTTTGTCCGTTCTGGGCTACTATCTTTACATTTCATTTATCCAAAGCGACTTACAATGAGTGCATTCATCACACACTGATGACAGCGGCTACCATGCAAGGTGCCACTCGCCCATCAGGAGCAAGTTGGGGTTAAGTGCCCAAGGACACGTCGACATCGACGTGGACTAGCGGAGCCGAGGATCAAACCACCGATCCTCTGATCCCCCTGCTCTACCACTGCGCCACAGTTGTCCAGGCTACCGTAGAACATGCTACAAGGATACTTGGTTTCAGGTGACTGTACATAGAGATAGAATAGGAGTAGAGCTGACTTTGAGCTGTTTCACGTTGTCATTTGACTTTAGAAAAGAGAACGGCGAATGTTGTTCGTGGTTGTGGGCACGACACGCATCGTTAAGGCTGTAAAGTGTTGATTGCTTGCTGATCTGCTTTCTGTCGAGAGCAATGTCCTTTCCTATGCTCTGACAAGTTGTTCAATTTTACTCGTTTACTCTCTCTGGCTTCGTAACGTTACTACTCCACTGCTCGTGTTAGTGGTTTTAGACGTTTAACCTCAGTGAGCCTGTGACTCGCCGTAAATTGGTTTAGTTTATACGGAACAGTCGCATTGGCAACGGTACGCATGAAAATGACCGTCCTGCTACTTTGATTTGAATGGGAATGTACTTTGTACTCCTATTTCTATGAATTATACTTTAATGAATACATCGTTATGTATACTGTATTCCATTTCTGCCAATAGATCCCCAGAAATCCTCCACACTGCTCTATAAAAAAATACATTTGGAAGGAAACCTGATTCTGCTCAGTAGAATAAGATGTTTCCCATAACCTCACCTAGCTTCGAGTTACCTAAATACAACCATAAAAACCTCAATCATGCATTAGTTGCATCATCAGTCAGACAAATTTCTCAGCTTAACAGCCTGAGTCATTTCCCCACTGTTCCGTGCAGCACCATCCCGAGTCCTCATTGAGAGGGTTATTACAAGGAGACCATTATTATCTAGAAGGAAAAAATATCCGTCTGCACAAGTCTCTGGCAAACGCTGCTTAAATTGCTGAATGCTGGCAGAATATAACTGCTTTGGCATTTGTGTTGGCATGACGATGCTTTTCACCCGTCTCAGCTGAAATGTGTTGTGATGCGAGTCGCTCACCGTCGCGTTAACTAAGGAAGCTGAGAAAAGCCAGCAGGGCTTTCAGCTAAACGCTAACACGATGTTTACTATGTCCACCGTCTTAGTGTTAGCATGCTAACACGATGCTTACTATGCCCACCGTCTTAGAGTTAGCATGCTAACATTTGCTAATTAGCACTATTAGCAGTGCAGGTCAGCTTGATTGCCATTAGTTTTGAAGGTATACGATCATGAACTGACAAATTGTTGACCAAATGTTGCCAAAGTTGATGGCAATTGCTGTTGAGGCATTTAATTAAAAACCACCAATGTCATTCTCGTGGTGCTGAAGCCATATCGATGCAGTCCAAACGCAGTACTACTAACCTTTTTACTTAAGTTGATATTATTTCCCTTATTATACGTATGCAGTGCTAGTAGTCTAGTGCTAGTGGCATTCGGTGAATGTTGGATTCCCAGCTGTAGTTGCTGGTTGACCTGATGCCAGAGTCGTTGGTGAGAGTCTCAGTACTACGGACCTGTTGCTGTTGGTACTGCAGCAGCTGTTGCTGGTACTGGTGAAGATGCTGGAGCTGATGCAGTTGGCTCTGCTGCTGCAGGGCGAGGTGAGCATGGTGCTGCTGAAGGAAACCGCCTACCGTCCCCTCGAACCCCTCGCCGGGTGTCCCCGCCGCTCCGCTGCCACCTGGAACGACCATAAATCACTTAGAGCTCAGAGACGAGACGCGCGGCCTGGCGTTCAGAGGCCGTCGTAGCGAGAGGATTCAGATCCTCACCGGTAGACATGATGTAGGAGCCCGCGGCGGGGGAGGCCACGCCCGAGGGCTGGCTGGTGATTGGGTCCCAGGCGTCGGAGGACGACAGGCAGTACAGCCCCTGTGAGACGTAGGTGTGAGGCCAGACGTCCGCCGAGGAGTGGTGGTGGAGCACCTGGTCTGTACAGACAGGTGGAGGCCAAGGAGAAAACAAAGAGCTGTGAGAAAGCGAAGAGATGGATTCCCACAAACAAACAATTTTATGAATTCCTTTGCTCGCTTATAGATTTAATGTGTTTCCTGTTGAGTTAAAGTCACGATTCACGTTTTTTGTTTCTTGCTTTAGATAAAATACTGAGAGGCGTCGACCTTTGCAGAAGTGGAAAATACATATAAAATACACAGTTATAGAGCTTTGGACAGGTTTAAAGACAAAAGCATTCGATCGGATAGAGAAAAGACTTAGATCCAGCGTCTGACCCTGAGTTGTTGATTCAGTCATCAGCAACATAGTTGAGATGATGAAGCCACGCAGGGATAAACCTGCCCTCGTGCAAAGGCAACAAACTGTAATAACTCCTCCAGGAGGACGATTAGCTCATCTGCAAGCAGGGTTGTTATTATAGAGCTCACATAGACTGTGGAGGAGAAACATTCCCTCAGTCCTCATGCTGCCGTTTTAATCGCCACTATGTGTGTGTGTGTGTGTGTGTGTGTGTGTGTGTACTGTACATGTGTGCTGCATGCTAGATAAAGCACGGTGCAGAGCCCATATGGTGCTGTTAATGAGAGGCGGGCCGAGTCCTTGTGCTAACCTACAGGGTCACTCCGGGTTTGGACGGTGCTCTGCTTTGCTTAACACCAGCAAGAGCCAACAGTTACCAGGGGGGTGCAAGTGAAAGCGGCACACAAGTTTTAAATGCATTTCGTCTCATGTTTGAACATCCAGAAAGACAGAATATTTAGTTGTTTTTTTTTATCTTCATGAAGTGATACAGCCTTTCCTGGGAGGTCGGATGGGGATTCCTAGTCTTGCTCCCTTCCCTTCCTTTCTCTCCGTTTATATCCTTCGTGCAACTAAACCGAACTGACATGTCACCACCTGAGGCTCGAACCACAATTTAGGATATGAGCTTGTTTCGCCAAACTTATTTTTGTTTTCATTCATCCAAGTGGAAAGCAAATATCTTGTTAACGCAGTTCATTTCCTTATTTGAATACGACCCGTCTTTTTGGGATGTTTTTTGCCCGAGCACTCGTGAGCATCAGAATGTGTTCAGATGTTTCAGAAATGACAGGCTGTCGTCTGGATTTGTCATTCATGAGAGTTTTGAGTAAGAGCCCGACAGCAGTGAAAGGCAGAGATGTGCAGCTGTGTGGCCGCCCTCCAAAAGTCCTCTGCAGCTGGTCGGCAGAATAACTGACTTGGCTGTTTTGAGTTTCCAGCAGGGCTCTTAATTCCCTCCCAAAACTGTGCATCTCTGCACAATAAAAAAACGGAACACTTTACTGTGTGGTCCAAAGACGTATGACTGAGTGTGAGCGTTTAGAGCTATTACACTTAAAGTCATGATCTTAATGTATCTGTCATATATATATATACAGCACAACTACACAGATGACTCCTCCTCCTCCTCCTCCTCCGGTTTACTCAACCTCCAACTGAAGGTTTATTACAGTCACGGTATCAGATCCTCCCAATGGTGCCATCTGACCCTGGTCGTGGTGCCCAGAAGCTTTAAATGCAGTACCTCTGCTGGTGATGCTCTCCTGGTTGACCTCGCTGAGGTGAGCCACGCTGCCCTGGTTGGAGCCGGCTCCCATGCTCTCCCCGTCCATCGAGGTCCAGCCGAACAGAGTCGCCTCGGAGATGGCGAACTGCTGCATGATGCCTAATGCGGGAGAGCGATAACAATAGGGAGAGCTTTTAACTCACGGAAAGCACGATTAGAGATATACAGCGCCGGAGAAACAAATCCCGGTCCCAGCTTTGCGAACACAAGCAGAAGTTAATTAGGAGCAGAAGAGAATACAAAGTGTTTTAGTCCAAGCAGCGAATCTGTAAATGTTGGAAGGACAAATATATGTGTATAAATAACAAATCACAAATTATTAATTTAACTTTGCTAGATGTACCAGATGGGCCAGAACCAATTAGAGTCTCCAAACTGCTACCAGCGGGAAGCAAAAATACATATTCAAGAAATGAAATGTCAGGGGCGAGACCTGAGATATGGATCTTTCTGGGTTCGTCCGCTTTGCAGAATCCAGACATCGTACGTTTCTGCAAAGCTCGGATACGTCGGACGTCGTTGCTCTTGGTGGCGAAGAACAACACGCAACCGTTATCGGAAGTTATGCGGGAGAATAAGATTGTGTCTGGAAGGTGACCACCGACCACGAAGGGTTGAGGTTAGGATACTTATGGGTAAGCATCCAGACACGACCGGTAAAATATAAGTATAAGAATCGAAAGGGTCAACAGATTATTTATTTATGTAAGTTATGTTGTTAAGTTATTATTTTTTATTCCCTTTGCACAGGGAATTTCATCTTCTTCCTTCTGAACGGAGGTATTTAGTCCCACGGTGCAGAACAAAGCGGTATAAAAACAGCTTTGTTCCAGCAGCCATCACTCAGGCGAACACATTTTAATTGTAACGGTGCACTGATTTGTATTTTTATGTAGTTTTATCTATTTATTCATTGTTGTCTGTATCGATTGTAATGTGTGTCGAGATGGATGCCTCGCTTTCTTTTGCAAAACAAATCAACCCACAGGGTACAAATAAAAGGAACCTGAACATTAACCACAGAGTTTTGTTGCCTAGACAACATTAACCACGGCATCGATATGAAACCTATTCATGAAACATAGTTTTGGTTCAGAACCGTACAATGCCAACACTTTCTCCCTCTTCTCATCCTGAAAAGTTGACAAAAAATGGGTCTTTTTCACAATGAATGTGGCATTTTACCGTTTTGTTTTTATTATTTGAGCGATCTGAGATGAACCCAACGGGACGGCGGTCCTGGTTCTGTATGTTGTGTTTACACCAGTGTAGGGTGATGTCCCTCACCTGCGGCAAAGCGAGCCTCCTTCTCCCCATCGCTCAGGTCGCTGTAGGCGTCGTTCTCCAGCCGCCGCTCCTTTTCCCTCTGCAGGTTGGTATGCCCCGCGCTGCCCGTCGGCCCCGCGGTTGGTACGCCCCAGCTCTGCCACTCGATCATGTGGGCGACGCGACCCTGGGCCATGGCGGTGGGCTTGGTCACTTTGTCCTTCATGGAGCGAGACACACCTACAACAGGTATGGGGGGCGGAGCAGGAGTCACACATACACATACACACACACACACACACACACACACACACACACACACACACACACACACACACACACACACACACTGTCAGAACTACTTCTGGCCTCTGTAGTTGATGACGCCTCCAACTGAGGCTCGGGGGGGAGGGGGGAGGGGGGGGGGAGTAGAATGATAATGAGAAACTGTGTAATGTTGTGGGGGAAGCTGTTTAATACATGAGACTATAATAAATAATGCCAGTGGGGTAATAAATGTACTGGAATGGATGTGTTCAGAGAGCCTTGCAGCTGGTTTGCATGAATAGCATTTTAAAATAAATGTTTGTAAAAATGAATTTGCACTTTTTATTAATTCTTTTTGTCCTTATGTAAGGTAAGTTTGTCGAGCACATTTTGTCTTTTTTCGTCAACGATGTGCTTCATTCTCACTCTTTCATAGCTGCTGGATGCCACCTCTGTCCGGCCTAATGAGCCCTCTCCAGCCGGGGTAGACGGGGTCCAGACGCCTGATGCCTGGAGAACACAATAGTGGTGTGAATGTGTCTCCCTGTGGAACAAACCTGCCTCCATCCTTTAAACCGCTGCCGCTTCCAGACCTCCGTCAGTGGAGAATATCTACCAGCTACATCCTCGTCATCCTCAGTAAAAAAACTTTTAAATGTGTCGCCTTTCAGTCACTTACATTCTAATCGTCGAGATGAGTCCCGACAAGTCACCACTCGCCATCTATTCATGTCAATCGCATCGTAATCTGATGTTTTAAATGATAATGACGCTTGTGACTAATACGGACGAGTTCCCGGAACTCAACAAATTTACTGTGAAAATGAATAATTACAGGAAGTGCCTCTTTCTGAGTTCCGCACATCAACCCCGCTGGGATTGAATTAACTAAAAAGTGTAAAATATTCCGATAACTATACGACCGAAGATCCTGTGAGTAATTCTTGAATAATGAAATAAATTACCGGAGGAATCCGCTGTATGATAATGCAGATCTTTGCTGCAGGGGTCAGAGGTCGGGTGACTGGAGCTCACCGCGGTGACAAATTGGACGGGGTTGCCTGTGAGCTCGTTAGAGTTTGTTGAATTGAACAGCGAGGGACAAGGATGACTGCTGGAACGCTGAAGAACCCATACTAATAATTAAAGCCATTACTCATCTCTTGGTAAACAGAATAAATGAGATTCATTAGACTTCCTGTAATTAAAAACGTGTTACAGAGACGGAGAGAGGCAGAGGAAAGTAATCCTTGTAAACACAACGTGGAGAAGGGTCCACTGGCAAATCTCTGACCAATTAAGATGCAAATACAGGATTCAAACCGGGGGGGGACATGTACTCTGAGTCAAACGCTTACAGAGAGGCTGATCGATAAAAAATGAAATTAAAATCAAACAGGCATGAACAAACAGAGACGGAGCTTCTGGAAAATTGCTCCCCCCGGTCCGGGGGGCAACTTCCATGCTGAGTTATGAATAGAAACAGTTTTTCCCCTAAGACAAAGAGCCAATCTCATTTGGAAATCAAACACTCCCTGCAGAGACTAATTGGGGATGGAAATAGGAATGGAAAGAATGGCGATGAGGGAGGGTGTCGGGGGCCTTGGCTATTCAAAAATAATTATTTATTTAAAAGTGCACCAGACACAAAGAAAAATAAAGCAAAAGACTTTCTTTTTTTTTTTTTTTTTTTTACACAGACACACTTGAGGCGCTACACTTAAAACAGCACAGAGCACAGAGCGCTACAGCGTGAAGCACAAAGCACGACGTAGCACACAGGAGGCACCGGACACTTCACAGATAAGTCACTTCTTCACAAATATACCGGACCACACCACCACCAGCACCACCAGCACCACCACCAGCACCACCACCACCACTTGCCCCAGCACCAGCACTGCCACGTTACAAATACTCTACATTTCCCAACACACCTGTGGAGATGCCTCAGTAGCTGATTAAAGTAAGTAATCTCACTTACTTTAGTTTCTTTGAAATCAAAGATCTGATTGGATTTCCATCAATGACTCCGAAAAAAATGTTTGGTCATTGACGTCTGCTGTTGATATCAATGGAAGAGAAGGGAAAGTAGGAAGTGATATAGGAAGGGGCACCCACAGGGGTGACCATGTTGCCTCCAAGCTCCTCCTCCTCCTCTTCCTCCTCCTCTTCCTCACTCCGGCTCGAGAGCGAAGTCGTCTGGTTTGGTTTATAAAATATTCCGTTTACGGCGAAGGTGACGAGATCATTCCTGTTTATTTCCCCAAAATGTGTCTGATGGTTTTTTGGGGGCCTGCGAGCAGTGAACCAGGTGAACGGACGGGCAGAATGGAGGTTTTATTTTTTATTATTGTACGTGTATAATTTGTTGAGTTAAATATAAGTTGGTGCCCTAATAGTGTCGAAGTTGAGGCATAACATGGAAACAGCTGGTTTCAGACTCTCGCCCCACATTCCCTGTTAGCTTTCTGAAGTCTAATAAAAGGAGGAAATATCCCCCAAAAAATACACAAAATCCTGACCTGAGCTAACGAGCAACCTTAAATAGTGAATATATAAAGACTTCCTATTCAATATGATCTAGGCTTTCATGATGCTGTAAAATCATCTATTCAATGATTGGCCTCTTCATTGTTTATAATATTTTAGGAAAATACTTGCATAATATTTGAAAGTGTATCGCTGGATGTATATATATATATTTTGTTTGTGATGTATAATCACAGTTGGTTCAGATTCAAACTTTTTTTTTTTTTTTTTTTTTTTTTAAACTCCATTCTGCAAAGTGGAATGAAAGCTTTGGTCACACAGACTTTAACACAGCTAAGCTAATGCTAAATGACAACTTCAAACGGGATCAATGCTAATGAGTTGAAGTCGGTTCGCGTGCCCCATTCGCTCTCATTCATATCGGAGCTTATGGCACACGATGAGCAGCCGGTTCTGTCCGGTGCTTGCGGTTAAACCCAAACCACACGCGGATCAACTCGGCCACCAAATAACCATCTGAATGACACGGGGAGAAAACAAAGAATGATCTCTTACGCAACAGGGGGGAGGAGATTTGCCCTCCACCCCCCCACCCCCTCCACCATGTTTCTTCTCAATGACAACTTCACCCTGGATCCTCGGTGGAGCACGTGGAGGCAACATGGGGGCTGTTTTACCATCTAGCAGCACAGACACACACCTGACACACCTGTCAGAGAGGACTTAGCCAGGGCACCGATCCCATAGGTCTGGGGGGGCTTCCTCTTGAGGCGAGGCAGAATGGAAGTAGTGTCCTCCATGGACGACTGAAGAGAGAGGGGGGGAGGGAGGGGAGGGAGGGAGGGGAGGTGTGTTCAGAGCAGAGGAGAGGATGGACAGAAAAATAAAGAGACAAAAAAAAAATATATAGATACAATACAAAGAAAATGCAATGTGACAGGAAACATGACAAAATAAGCGTCGATGAGAGAGAAAGATAAACGCAGGAACGATAAAGTAGAATAAAAGAAATGGAGGTGAAGAGAGCAGAGGATTGAAGATTCAGGAGATAGTTTGAGGGAGATGGAAGAAGAGAAGGGAGGTTGTAATAGAGGGAATAAGAAAGGAGGGTTAATTATTCAAACACCTTGTAAATGTCTTACAGGGATCATTGCTTTAAAAGAACAGAATCATAGATATTTATATATATATATATGAGACTAAAAGAAAAATGGATGCTTAAGTGGTGATTCAAAAGCAATTTAAATGGCCAACAGGGAGTCTCTGGTAAACACAGCAGCTTATAATTGGTTGGTTGATGATATGGAACAGTTACTGGTGGATATACAGTCGTATTTTAAGTAGACGCAGCACAAAGATTAGATAAACAGTGGAAACAGCGGCCAAGAGATTTATTTATTCAGATGTGTCAGAGCATGTGTTCTCTAGTCTAACAGAGCTCCTCCCTCTCACTCGGCCCTCCTGTTCCATGTTTTAATGTTAAAAACTAAAAGCTTGTGAAATACCTGTCGCAATATGAGGCGCTAAGTGACCCCCCCCAATGTAACATCAGCTCTCCGTACAGTCTTAAAATATATACAATGATAATGTGAGAATGATGTGATATTTAGGGTTGAATTGACTTATTAAACATCGATGGCCAAAGAGCAAAAAAACTCCTCTCTGAAAAATGCACATTTTTGAGAATACAAAAAAAAAAAACTTGTTTTCTTGCAGAATGCTATTTGTTACGGATACTAAATACACAATACAAAATACAACAAAAAGAAAAATATACAATACAAAGTGCAGACAGGAGGTTATTCCCCACTTCTCCCGGGTCATTTTGCAGACGGGAGGTTTTGCACTTCGGCCATCGACGCGTGTCGACTGAGACTTGGATCAGCGTCTGAAGACGTCAGAAACAAAGTGCTGAAGCCAGAACATGTGAGAATCCGGTTTATGGTCTCAGGTCCGACGGCCGTACGTCCCGGAGAACCGACGAGCAGCAAACTAATGAACACAGAGACGGAGCCCGGCTCTTAACGAGGGGCCCCCTCTTAACGAGGGGCCCCCCCAACAGGTGATTACAGGATGCTAGGGGGAAAAACATGAGGGGGGTGGGGGAGAGAGGGGGAGGGGGGGGGGTGATGTCCTTTTGAGTTGCAGTGCGCTCGTTACTGCATGATAGTACCTGCTCCCTGTGTACAGGTGCAGTGCGACCCATGTGTTACACGGTGTATATTAATATTAATACAGCAGTTAGTCTGCTGACGTCACCACAGGAACCCTCGCTCTCCGTTAGGCCGCCAGAAGCTTCTTCATCATCAAAAACCAGGCGTGAACGCGTATTTACTTCCAGTCTTGCAGAGTCAACAACAACAACAACAACAACAACAACAACAACAACAACAACAACAGAGATCCGGAGAAATGAATCGTGGGCTCACGACTCAGATCAGTTGTGTATGAAAAGCTGTTTTAATAACGCGTTCTCGCTTCAAGGCATCACGCTCAAGGCAGCCCTCTGCTTTTTTATTTATTTTCATCAAAATGTTATTTAAACCAGGAGAATCCCTTCGAAATGGAGTGTTTCCTGGATGAGAAGGCAGCGTGACTTAGAAACTTAAAACCGTAATAGTTTAAAAAAAATAAAATAAATAAATAAATAAAATGAATCATTAAATGGAGTGTGAGTTTTCAACGTGCGAGGGCGGCGTGTCTCGTTCTCGATGTCCTTTCAAAATAAAGTTCTGTGTTTACGGGAAATTTACACGCAGTCTTTAAAATAAACTTCCAACGTCGGTTTACTTAGTTTCTGGTTCACTTGATTAAGATTAACTTGGTTCTGGTTCGGGTTCTGGTTCTGGTTCTGGTTTGTTAGCACGCTGCTTACGAACTAACCAAAGTAAAGTCCGTTAACTGCCTCGGGATCAGCAGGACACGGAGACCCGTCTCCTGGGCAGGTTTCTCTGGATCCTGGTTCTGGTTTCATCTAGACCCTGGTCCTGGTTTTATCTGGACCCTGGTCCTGGTTTCATCTGGACCCTGGTCCTGGTTTCATCTAGACCCTGGTCCTGGTTTTATCTGGACCCTGGTCCTGGTTTCATCTGGACCCTGGTCCTGGTTTCATCTAGACCCTGGTCCTGGTTCTATCTGGACCCTGGTCCTGGTTTCATCTAGACCCTGGTCCTGGTTCCATCTGGACCCTGGTCCTGGTTTCATCTCGACCCTGGTCCTGGTTCCGTCTGGACCCTGGTCCTGGTTTCATCTAGACCCTGGTCCTGGTTTCATCTGGACCCTGGTCCTGGTTTCATCTGGACCCTGGTCCTGGTTCTATCTCGACCCTGGTCCTGGTTTCATCTAGACCTTGGTCCTGGTTTCATCTGGACCCTGGTCCTGGTTTCATCTGGACCCTGGTCCTGGTTCTATCTCGACCCTGGTCCTGGTTTCATCTAGACCTTGGTCCTGGTTTCATCTAGACCCTGGTCCTGGTTTCATCTAGACCCTGGTCCATCTATTGTACTCTGTTCATGCGGTACACATGATATCTATTGTACTCTGTTCATGCTGTACACATGATATCTATTGTACTCTGTTCATGCGGTACACATGATATCTATTGTACTCTGTTCATGCGGTACACATGATATCTATTGTACTCTGTTCATGCGGTACACATGATATCTATTGTACTCTGTTCATGCGGTACACATGATATCTATTGTACTCTGTTCATGCGGTACACATGATATCTGTTGATCCTCCTCTGTGTCTCTCCTGAAGGTTTCTTCTCTTTTTCTCCACGTTAAAGTTTTTTTGGGGGTTTCTCCTGAACCGATGAGGTCCCGGGACAGAGGATGTCATGAGGATGTCATGAGGATGTCATGAGGATGTCATGAGGATGTCATGAGGATGTCATGAGGATGTCATGAGTACACATTGTAACGCCCTCTGAGGAGCATTCGTGATTTTGGGCTATAAAAAAATACATTTAATTTAATTTAATTTAATTGAAAAGTCAAGTTTCTGGCTCACACTGCGTCAGGTGATCTGACCGAGTCGGGGGTGAGGACAGGTGAGTTTTCCTCAAACACTGACGGCTAGTAATAATAATAATAATAATAATAATAAATTTAATTTATAACGCACTCTTCATTCATAAGAATCTCAGAGTGCACAGAGCCAGTACATAGTACATAGTTAAAACAGACTATATTTAAAACATAGTTAAAACAGACTATAGTTAAAAACATAGTTAAAACAGACTATAGTTAAAAACATAGTTAAAACAGACTATAGTTAAAAACATAGTTAAAACAGACTATAGTTAAAACAGACTATATTTAAAAACATAGTTAAAACAGACTATATTTAAAAACATAGTTAAAACAGACTATAGTTAAAAACATAGTTAAAACAGACTATATTTAAAAACATAGTTAAAACAGACTATAGTTAAAAACAGTTAAAACAGACTATATTTAAAAACATAGTTAAAACAGACTATAGTTAAAAACATAGTTAAAACAGACTATAAACAGACTATATTTAAAAACATAGTTAAAACAGACTATATTTAAAAACATAGTTAAAACAGACTATAGTTAAAAACATAGTTAAAACAGACTATAGTTAAAACAGACTATATTTAAAAACATAGTTAAAACAGACTATATTTAAAACAGACTATATTTAAAAACATAGTTAAAACAGACTATATTTAAAAACAAAGTAAAAATAGTTTTAAACAGACTATATTTAAAAACAAAAAAACAGACTATATTTAAAAACATAGTTAAAACAGACTATAGTTAAAAACATAGTTAAAACAGACTATATTTAAAAACATAGTTAAAACAGACTATATTTAAAAACATAGTTAAAACAGACTATATTTAAAAACATAGTTAAAACAGACTATATTTAAAAACATAGTTAAAAACAGACTATATTTAAAAACATAGTTAAAACAGACTATATTTAAAAACATAGTTAAAACAGACTATATTTAAAAACATAGTTAAAACAGACTATATTTAAAAACATAGTTAAAAACAGACTATATTTAAAAACATAGTTAAAACAGACTATAGTTAAAAACATAGTTTAAAACAGACTATAATAATAAAGAAAGAAATATCTGACAGATTTAACAGAGTAAAAAACGCCTTCCTGAATAAAAGTGTGTTTATGCCGGTCTCAAAGAGCCCAGAGCCGCGTGGATGAAACCAAGTATATATGATAATATATGAGACTCACGGCACGCGGCTCCGGTTGAAGGCGAATAGACGACAGGGAGGAAGAGCACGGCTCCAGACTCTGGTTCTGGTTCTTTCTTTTTCTTTTTTTTTTTTTTTTTTTACTTTTGGGCATATTTGAGTCCACAAAATTAACATTGTGCAAAAATAAATAGTGCCGACGGAGCGGCGATGCGCTTCACCGCGCGGTGCTTTCAGTAAAAAAAAAAAAAAAAAAAAAAGTGGGACTTTGAATGAATGAAGGCTTCAGCTGCGGAGATAAGCTCATTACAGCCCCGTTATCTGTCGCTCCGGAGGAGGGGGGAGATAAGAGAGAGAGAGAGAGCGGCAGGAGGGGGGGGGGGGGGGAGGGGATAAACCAGTAGGATGTCAACTCAGGTACTCAAAGAGCAAACAGGTGAGTGATGGAGGGGGAGATGGAGATTTAAACGAGGAGACTTACATTGATTCCTTCGCAGGAAGACTCGGTATGGTCATACTAGTGGGAGGGAGGGGAGTAAAGGGGAGGGCGGAGAGGGGGAGAAGGGGAGGAGAAAGGTGAAGGTGTAGCAAAGGCGGGGAGAGAAGAGGGAGATTTAAAATAGAGAAGAGGGAGACTCGGGACACAGAAACTGGTTTCAGGGCGTTCGCCCTGACTGGTCTCCTTCAGGGCGTCGGTCGTGAAACGTTTTCTTTTTTTTTTCTACTTGCAGTTTAGAGAACTTGAACTACTTTTACATGTTCACAGAATGAGGCGCCCTGCGTGTAATCGTGAATGACCCAGTTTTCATTTTTTTTTTTATTCTGAAATTGAATAATTCATGGGACGGTTACTTTTCTCCATTTTTTCAGCCGGCACAGCGTTTGTGTGTCAGGAGCTCGCGAGGGCGGTCGGCGTGACGACGGTCGCTAGGGGCCGTTGTTAGGGGGCGGGCGCTGAAGTGGACTAATTGCCCGTTTTTGGTCTCAATCAACAAAGATGACGTGATTTTTTTTTTTTATTTTTTCTTTCAAAGAAGCTGATAAACACATGTCTGGTCGACATAATATTTAAAGTGGTTTCTTCGAGGAGAAACTCCTCTCACCTCACACGACGCTGCTCACTGGGTGGATTCTTTTATTTTATTCGGAAAAGAAAACAACATGAAAGACGTGTCAAAGTGTAGAAAGAAAGACTGAGGACATAGGGAGCCGTTTACCGGTGTGATTGTGTGTAGTTGTGTGTAGTTGTGTGTAGTTGTGTGTAGTTGAGCTGCACCGGCCCTCTTCGTCCATCTACGCTGCCCACAATGTTTAGGTAACCAACGGATACCACTCAGCAGCAACCCTGTTGCCAGGGGCAACAGCAAATCTGACGGATGACCAAACCTGGACACCATTTAGTGTGTGTCCTCACATGCATGCACATGCACGCACACACACACACACAGACACACACACACACACAGAGAGAGAGAGAGAGAGAGAGAGAGAGAGAGAGAGACAATCATGCATATTCATCATACTGTATAATAGGCACAAAGGCAGCGGGGGAACATTTTTGGAATCTGCGGTCGCTCCAGAGAATTTAAATAACACACCGCTGTCAGAAAGGGGATTATTTAATTATTTTTTTTCTCCTCATTTTTTCGAACGTCAGGCCTTTTGTCACAGCGCCCCGAAAGAGTTCCTCCAACCGGCACCTTGAGCTCGTCATCGTAGTCGTACCGTTGGAAGACGCAGATCTCAGACTGCGCGAGAGGTGACGTGGGAAAAGGCCGAGCTACGTCCCCACGAGGCCGCCGCCGCCGACCTCAAATCTTTAAAAACCGTGAGAACACGTGACGTTGATGTGACGCTGTGATACGGAAACTGTGTCACGTAGCATCAGCGAATCTGGACATTTGAGTCCAGCTTCACTTTAACGCTTTAATTCGCCTGTATTTGTTTACGGGAAGAGCCCAAACTATTACATTTGATCTTATTTAAACCTGAAACTCCAAAACTTAAAGTTTGGACCTTTTTTTCTCGTGTCTGTCGGTATATTTTTCGTGCATCTCGAGGTCCGTTCTGCTTTACGCTTGCCTCGGGGTTTTTTTTTGTTTTTTTTTGTTTTTTTTTGTTTTCCCGGGACCGAGTCGAAGCAGACTCACTCTGGCTGCCGGACGCCGGATGTACTGACCGGGGAACAACGGCCACAGAGAGTGCTCCTGGTGTCGCCCTGCACCCACTAATGGGTTCAGGGCCTCCGTCTGTGGGAGGGTGGGGCATACAAATCCAATTCCAGGCACTCAAGTGGAAAGCTAAGAATAAAAAGCCTTTAAAAATACGGGATTTTAAACTAATAACGTGCAGCGGCCGCACCGGTCTTTCTCTACTTTATTTGGAGTCGCTTTAAAGAAACTGTAAAACTTCACCTTTAACATTCATAACACAGATGTATTGAGTCAACAGCGAGGGGGAGGGTGGAGGGTGGAGGGGGGAGGAGGGGTTCTGCTTGTATTGCACTCTCAATTGTGTGATTTCAGATGAATCTACTGTTGGATTTTTACATCAAAAATCCAATCTCGCGCAGTTATAATGGTGTGTTGTTGATTCCCGTAATCAAAAATAAACAAATAATAATAATAAAAATGCTAATAGGGCGATAACATGGCTGGCGGGAGATGGACGGCCGCATTTGAAACTGGCAACAAAAGACGCGAGGGCGGAAAGCAAGCGGCGTACCAGTGGTGGTGAAACACTGAGGCGGAGCCCGGCCTCTGTCTCCGTAGTTATTCATGCTTTAATCAGGGACTAAAACTAGAATATCTCCATGAATGAATATGAATTCAGGTCTGACTCGGTTTAAGGCCTCGTTGCCCTGATTAACATTATCCTCCTCCGGTGTCAAATACAGGGGACGGGTCAGCAAATTGAAAACCGTGGCCGAGCTGAAACCGAAAGCTAGAATTAATTCTGACTTACTGCTGGAGGGGGGGAGAGGGTGGGGGGGAGGGGGGGGGGGGCTTTCGCTTTCTGGGAAGCGTCGATGTAATATTCATGTCGGGGATGTTTATTTTGGTGGCGAGTGAATGAGGAATAAGAATAATCCTCCTCTAACCGAGGTGGCGGGGGGATTTAACGAAGCCACCGGTCGCCTTGTGGGGTTTTTTTTTTGTGTCGGATTCCAGAATTAACAAGAGCAGGGAAAAGATCCGAGGAGTCCTCCACACAGAACACCTGGATCACCCACCGTACATATCAAACTACAGCATTCAACGTAACATACGTGTTCCTCACTGTGCCAAACTCCAGACCGAACTGAACTAATTGAATAACGGTTTATTTAATCTCAAAAGCTAATGAACGTGCTCGGCAGCGGGTCTCGGGCTGATGTGAATTAATCCTTCAACAGCGAGAATGAATCACCCCGCGGATCTGAGGTGTTATGGGATTATTACTCATCGGAGAAATACGCTCAACGACGGCGATGTATTATTTTAATGCTCCTGAATGTGGTGTAAAATGTTCATGTTTTCGCTGTTAACAGGACATTGAGTCGTGTATAATCTCTTTCAGCTACTTTCTGTTGTTACACTACGATGAAACTCCCTCCTCTAATCCAACACGAGTACTGATGACAGATCAGATGAAGATATTTGTGTAACCTTCCAATCGGCCGCCTATTATAAAGGGTTTATGAGTTGTAACTAAAGGCTTTGTTTGTGGTTAATACTGCATTTACTCATGCGTTATAGAAATTAACCCATTAATAAGAAGGTTTGGGTTGCCAGGTTTGTTTATATTCTCTTTCAGAATGATACCTGCTTCATCTTTCCATCAGAAGACCCCTCCAATGGGCGGTTGTGATTTACAACTGTAGCCTTTAATGGATAGTTTTAATACCATTACGTATTAACGTCTTTGACTCCAGAACCCCAACAATGATCCACCGCGTGCAGACGTAATATTAATGTCAACAAATGTCGATCTGGAGGTCAAACTGTCCATCGGAGCGAAGACGGACGACGCAACGGTCTTTCTTTTGCTTATTAACGACCTCTAAGCATTAGTAAGTGATCATCGTCGGTCATAACTCATAAATGCTGAGTAAACAGGAAGTAGACTCAGAGTCTACGACCGTGTCGACCAAATTTCATGGAAATCCATCAAATCATGAAGGAACAGCAGACATATGTCATATATCTAACTGAAGAACAGCAGACATATGCTATAAATCACGAAGGAAGAGCAGACATATGTCATATATCTTAAATCACGAAGGAACACAGACATAGCAATTTAATAGAAAAGAAGACATATTCAATATCTAATCATGAAGGGAGCAGACATATGTCATATATCTTAAATCACGAAGGAAGAGCAGACATAGTCATATATCTTAAATCACGAAGGAAGAGCAGACATATGTCATATATCTTAAATCATGAAGGAACAACAGACATATGTTATATCTTAAATCAGAAGGAACAGCAGACATATGTCATATATCTTAAATCATGAAGGAAGAGCAGACATATGTCATATATCTTAAATCATGAAGGAACAGCAGACATATGTCATATGTCTTAAATCACGAAGGAAGAGCAGACATATGTCATATATCTTAAATCACGAAGGAAGAGCAGACATATGTCATATATCTTAAATCACGAAGGAAGAGCAGACATATGTCATATATCTTAAATCACGAAGGAAGAGCAGACATATGTCATATATCTTAAATCATGAAGGAACAGCAGACACACATGTAGCTCACGTAAAGGATTAAACACGGGGTGTGTAGCAGGTTTCAAGCGTGATCTATGATGGTCAAACGTGTGAGGAGACGGCAATGGTGGCGTCATCTGTGTCCTTGGTGTGTGTGCGCGTGCGTGTGTGTGTGTGTGTGTGTGTGTGTGTGTGTGTGTGTGTGTGTCATTAACATAGCTTGCGTCAGAGGTCGCAGGATTTGGATTCAGAAGCACCACTCAGTGTGTGAATGTTAAGCTCTCCTGGTCAACCGAGGACAAAAAAAAATAAAAATCCAGGCGTCATCACCATCTTTGTATTGTGTGTGTGTGTGTGTGTGTGTGTGTGTGTGTGTGTGTGTGTGTGTGTGTGTGTGTGTGCGCGCGCTCATACTTTGTATTAAAATAGTCTCCATAAAGTATACAACAGCTGAGCTCGTCCCTGTAGCCTCTCCAGCAGAGTGTTTCCCTGAGAGGCAGCATTGAGCTCCGAGCCCCGGTAACGCCGGTTAACATATCCCAGCATGCATCGGGGCAAGATGCAGGGTGCATAACTACTTTCTATTGTGGTTATTTTTTTCTTCTTTTCTTACGATTTAATGTGCTGTAGATTGGTTGCAGGAGCACGCTACAAAATCAAAATCATTTCACTACCGATGGGAAAAAAAAACTGCGAAAATGATCCAAAAAAAATGCACGAGAAACGTCCGAAAAATCTGTTAAATGTGACAAAAAAACTTAAAACGTAATCTTAAAATGATGACAGACGTCTTCTGGGAAGCACAGATAAAAAAAAAAATATATATATAGTTTCAATTTCTCTCAAAATGATGAAAGAAATGAATTCTGGGCTTTAGGAAGTATTTCTTTCTTTTACATCATTAGAAGTTTGGAGGCTTCCTTCGGTGAAAAGGTTCAAAGTGTATCGGCGGCTCAGTGGGGACAATAAGTCACACAAAGAACAAAATGGTGCGTAATAGAAACCGGTGATAGGATTTCATACAACATGCGAGATGAGCAATTCATTTAAATGAACCGCCGCTTCGAGTCATTCGTTTTTTTTTTGTTTTTTTTTACGACGACGTGATTTCGGAAAAATGCCGTTTTAAAGAAGCTTTTTACACTTTCTGCACATTAAAAACTCCGGCTGGGAAACGTTAAGGATCTGGGCTTCAAAGAGGACAGAAAACAAAATGTAATAGTGGTAAAATAATCAGAAATGTCTTTGCGGGCATTATCTTCCAGAAACATTATCTTCCAGAAACATTATCTTCCAGAAACGACATTATCTGAAGTCCAAAAACTCTGGACTGAGGAAAAAAAAAAAAAAGACTAATGGAGATAAACGAAGTCTTGAGTTTTAGCTGCAGCTCAATCTGAGTCCGATCTGTTTGTGTTTCCCATCCTTTCAGTCGGACTCGTGTGAACTTGGAAGGCGTGTGTATCCTCGGAGGAGATCCGATAGGAGCGCCCGGTATCGATCGGCCTCCTAGTGGAACCACGAACGGGCTGACGTTTCAGCTAATGTGCCTTTCCTTAGTTTAATGAGCGAGTGTGAGTCCGGCTCCACGAGCTCGGAGCTCCTGAGTCATCATCTGCGTTCATCAGTAAAACATGAGCTGAGATTTTTTAAGGCGGTAAAAAAAATTAATTAATTAATATCTCAGTGAAGGAAGAGGCAGAAACCCCCCACTGGGCTTATTTGAAGCCACCAGCTAAATTCTATATATATATATATATTCTATTTGTTGTATATAATGTGCATTTTTCTTATTTTCTTCCTCTTCATATTATTATTATTCTATTCCATTTTGTATATATTGTTCTTTTCTTATGTAAAACTGCTGCTGTACTGAAAAAATGTCTCCTTGCGGGATTAATAAAGTATTTATTTATCTATCTATCCATCTATCTAAATAATGTTAAAATTTCACAATAGTAAGAGGAACACAAAAGTAATAAACTTAATATGTGACTGCGTAATATTGATGATGAGTATTTTAATAAGATGTAGGATATATAATTACAACAATAACGAAACATTATCAACAACAAATACTGGGTGGATTTCCATGGACTTTGGTAGACACGCTCATGGTTCCCAGAGGAAGAACCCGACTGACTTTCATGATCCTCCGACTTTCTCTCTGGACATTTTTTTTAATTTTTTTTTATGTGAAACAACTTTTAGATGGATTGCAGTGAAATTTACTTCACACATTCGTGTTCCCCTGAGGATCCAGGTCAAATTTGTAATCGTCCACAATACTTTGATTTTCCACCAATTACCTGCAGAACTAACAGCCTCCGTCGTACTTTGTGCTAATTAGCTAATATTAGCATACTAGCACGCCACACTGAGATGATGAAGGTCGTCTAACAAAGTCAAGTGACAAAGTACAAAGTCCTCACGGCTCAAACAAACACAGGACTTTCACCCAGGTGACCACTGTCGACGTTGACGTATTATATAATTCATGACGTCGATGGCCAAAGTGCAAAACCTCCGATCTGCAAAACGATCCAGGAAAAGTGGGAACAAACTCCTGTCTGCACTTTGTACACTTTTCTTATTTTTGTATTTTGTATTATGTATCGGGTATCCTTAACAAACAGCATTCTGCAAGAAAACAACAAGTCTTTTTTTTTTTTTTTTTGTATTCTTAAAAAAAAGTGCTTCAGATGGGAGGTTTTGCTCCCATCGGTTTATTCTCGTGTTTTCTCTTAACTCTTCGTGTTGTACGTTAAGATCTCTCTCTCCGTCTGATCTTCAGATTTCATCTCTGATTTTTATTTTTCCCCCGCCGCCTGCACTTTTGTCCTTGAACCTCTGCGACGGCGTGTTCGCCGTGTTTACTTTGTCTCGGCGGCTGCTTCTGTTTGCCGCGCTCGGCCGTTAATCATCTCTCTGAGCTCTCCCCGTGTTTTTACCTTTTTTTTTTTTTTTTTTTTTTTTTTTAAATCCCCTCTCCACCTGCTGGCCTCCGTCTGTGCGGCTCTGTAAATTACGCGGAGGAGTCGTGTTTGTTTGTGGAAGTAAACAACTCGAGGGTTGCCATGGGATCAGCGACACTTAATCAAAAAAAGTAATTCCGCTGCTGGTTCCATGGCAACCGAATGTCACGGCCGGGGCCAAAGATATACGTGCGATGTTTCAAAGTTATCATAGAAAAATCGCTTCTAACGAGGCAGGCGGACAGAAAGTAACAGGAAATAAGCTACGGGGTTATTTCCATCGCTCCGTTGCGGCTGTAGTTAACTTAGAAGCAACGTCGACAGATGTACCTTTAACGGGAAATAATACTTCTGGTGCACGACGACCTTTCGACCTTGTGTAGGAGGAGGAAAAAAAACAATGGAAACACTGGAGAAATGAAAGCAGCCGCCAGTGATTGAAAAAGAATAAGATGGATGTCTGCGTTTTTGTCTCTCTCTCTCTCTCTCTCTCCCTCTCTCTCTCTCTCTCTCTCTCTCTCTCTCCCTCTCTCTCCCTCTCTCTCCCTCTCTCTCTCTCTCTCTCTCCCTCTCTCTCTCCCCAGGGTCCACAGCTGAGAAGTGATACATGGCTCAGTAATAGTCTGAGCCCCGGGGAGAGCGGCTCCGTGTCCTCGGTAAGAGACTATCAACACACACCTACGCAGCCACGCACAGACGGCCACGAGAGTGCAGGCGTACACACAGGAGTACACACAGGAGTACACAGGAGTACACACAGGAGTACACAGGAGTACACACAGGAGTACACACAGGAGTACACACACATTTGACTAATATCAGCTTCTGAAGGCCGATATGTCCTCGTTTCTTTCCGTTTTTTCCGTTTTCTCGCCGGATATTGAGACATATCCTGTCGCTGTCGTTCATATTCTCCTTGTCTCGTCTCTGAAGAAGCGTTTAGAATCGCCAGACTTTTGAGTGAAACAAAGACGAGTGGGCCAGCGGAGGATTCCTTTGGCCCACGCGCAACCGAACAGGTGAAAGTCACAAAGTATTACGGTGACTTTTGTTGCATTTCTCTGTACCGCGGCACATTGCAAACAATATGAAAAAAAAAGAGGGTAAAGTGCTGATCTTCATCTTTAATTTGATGGCGTTCGCGTTTACATCGGATGAACAGTGAAGCAACCGGACATCCTTCCACCGGCTTAACCTTTGACCTCTCGTTGGATGAGGAACAGGGTGAACCCTGGACAGATGTGGCACGCTGTCACGGGGCTGTCACACCATTCACGTCACTTCAAAGCCTCTCATCAATCTGGGCTTCGGACATTGGGGCGTAACCGTAGCAACCGCGGGTTCAGGACGAATGTTTCAAACTCCAACGGATCCAAACCTACGTCGGTCCTTCGGAGCGAAGCTCTCAACTTAGCTGTCTGGCTAATTCATATACAGAATAGTAATATGTTTTTGATTATCTTACAGGAAGTATTGCCTTCATTGGACATTCGGAAGGTATATAGACAGATAGAGCCATAGCCGCTCAGTTGCCAGCGCTCCCCATCATATTTAATATTTCAGTGACTGTCTGAAGTCTATGACTCACGGACATCTGTTGTGATGCTCTGCCAGAGAAGAAGAACGAGCCACTGTTTGGCCATAAACACTTCGGCTTCCCTGTGTTTTGTTTGAAAGATTGTCTTAAAATTGAGCGTCCTGAACGCCCTGAAATTCAAGGCGAATGAGAGCATTTTAACCTCGGGGTTAAGCATCGCACCGCTCTAATATCGGCGGACTCACGATGGACGGTTATAAAAAGAAACGATTCAGCAAAAACTAATCTTTTTTTTAATTTCCTTTTTCCTTACGTTTCCTACATTACCCACAATGCCGATAGTCAAGTCAGAGATTCAGGTGGGTTATGCCAGTAGTGTCTAATGAAGCATGGAGGTAATGAATACTAAGAACTGGAGCATCCGCTCAGCACTGCTTCTTTCCCAGTGGCCACTGGTGGTATTGCGGCTAAAAATCCACAAGGTTAATTTCCCCCATCGACCACCGTTGTAAAAGAGCCGTCTGTAAAACTTTTGGTAGGACAGTTATCACTCTTTTCTTCATGGCTTTTTCTGACTCATGGAGGGTTTACGTTCGTAAGACTTTCCTTGATTTAAAAAATCTGTGGCGTAAAACCCAAAAGCGAGAAAACTTTTTTTTTTTGCCTCATGCGGAAGGCGAGCAATTTTCTTTTCGAACTTCACTCGGCTCCCTCTGGAGAGACTACAGGCTTTATACTACTTGTTCCACACGTGCAGCAGAACCTGTAAACACACTTTGATCTGTACAGTTGGTGGCGTTCCCCTTTAACTCCGCTAAAGTCCAATGTGCTGGAGTACAGAGACAGAACAACAAAACATGTAACTCTGCCCTAATGCCTTCTGACAGTAATGTAGACGAAACACAACACACACACACACACACACACACACACACACACACACACACACACACACGGTGAATAATTTATCCCCTTTTCAGAGTTTAGACCTAGGCGACCTTTCTACAGACCGGTGGCCGGCCGGCTGACAGCGGGAGGCAGTTCTGGGTGAGTAAGAGCGCTTCTTTTTCTCACCTCTAAGAGATTTGAGGAGACAAGAAGCGACACTCTCACGCACCGTCATTTCTGTCGGGACTCTGTTCGGCCGTGAGAGGAGAGCCGAGGACGCCGGCACTGTCTTTTGTATTCTGTCACAGTGGCTTTTCGGCAAAATGGAAAAATAGATTGAGGTGCGCAGAAACGATAGAGGCATTAAAAAGAAGAAGAAGAAGAAGAAGAAGAAGAATAATAAAAAAAAAAAAAAAGATAATAGCATTTTACCTGATCCCCATCTTTCTGTACCGGCACAGCATCCACTGCTGGAGAGAGGCAAAGAGAAAGGAAAGAAAGCAGAGAGAGATGAATTAAAGATAATTTCATTATCACAGGCGCTTCAGTGGCTACAGGTATCAGACCGTGGCAGGAAACACAGACGCAGGGAAACATCAGTCCAGAATACACAATCGCTTTTGTCTCAGATATTCATGAGCGGGGAGGACGAGCGAGGGACGGAGAAGGTGTGAGTGAGGGACGCTGACAGAGAGAGAGAGAGGAGGGGGGAGAGAGAGGGGGAGAGAGAGAGGGGGAGATAACAGTATGTCAAACTGATGCAGCCTTCAACATGCTCTGCTCGCTGGGGGGAAACGACAACGCCGTCCACTACGTCTCTCCCTCGCTCACCAACGCCGGGGCTGAAATTAGATTCATTACCCACGCCGAGCTTCGGCACACAGAGGGCACAACCGGTGAGAGTCACGGGGGCCGGAGACCATCCTGAAATATTTGAGGGTGAGGAAAAGGGTAAGTCTCCCTGTCAGTTATTACCATAAGTAACGGAGGGGCTATTTTAATAATTTAGTGGTTGATAGAATAGAAAACAGGCCGTTGACACAGCCGGACCCCGAAGATTTGATGATGACCGACTTGACCTCTGCTTCCATTCCAGGATGACCTTGAGTCTGACCTTTAACATCAAGTGAAGCCGGTGCATTTCCAGGAACACTTCATTCACCGTTTTGTCGTGTCGGTCGAAGATTTATTTCCCCGCGAGTCGACTTGCATCATATTTTTTTCCATTTTCCGGCTCTCGCTCAGGAGGTGTTTTTCGAAAATCCAATCGACACATAATAAATTATTTGTGCATTGTTTTGCTGAATTGTTCCCTCAAATGACTCAAATCACTTCCTCTGCAGCAGGACCTGAAGTTACAGGTTGTTGGATGTGTTTTATGTGTTTTAATGACCCCCCCCCCGCCCCCTCCATTCCCCCCTTCGGTCTCTTTCTGCTACAGTTTTAATGTGGTTTCAGTTCCTTGTTTACTCTTTGCCGGCTGGTTTGCCGGCTGGTTTGTCTGCTGATGTGTAAAGCAGCGAAAAGTAAACGGTAACAGTCGTCGACGTAAAAAACACATTTGGAATTTAGTCCTGAGACATGTGGTTTTCCCAAGCGGCACCCTTTGGTGCTGAGGAAGGAAGGCGATGCAGAAGTGACCCAAAACAAAAATACAGTTCCTCAAATGTCCACTTGAGGCTCCAAAAGCGAGTCAATCTCCGTAGACCGCCGCGTTAAGACTAAACATTTACAGCCTGGTTAAAAAAAAAAAGAAGTTTGATCTCTATAGCTTTTATCCTCGTGTTGATTTTTATATCGTTCACCTGGTTAAATTATACTCGGGCTTAAAGCCGGGCTTAGTTAAGGGCCCATCTTCACCGTTAGGCCTGTGTGGTCACTTCCAAGATGGCCGCCCCCACTTTGAGCCTCGGAGCGGCTCCTCGGAGACCCCGTTCCATATTTCACACTGCCCACGTGGCACAAGTTCCTTTGTCTTTGACCTCCTTTAATTAAATGTATTTTATGGAACAACAGATATTTTCTGTTCTTTATATAAAAAAAAAAAAGTTTCTATCCCTGAAACCAGGCCACGTACTTTATAAGTGAGACGCGAAGACGTTGTTTTTGCTTCTCCGTCACAAAGCTCACAGCGACTGAGCGGCACTTTTTTTTTTTTTTTTTTTTTTTTTTTTATCATAGATGCCGCAGACAGATGGGTGAGTCTGCTCAGTCTGGGGAAGATGACACCCGGATTAGTGTGGCGCGTTAGCGGCGAGGAGATAATGAGTCGGCTCAGACAGCGGAGAGGGTTTCAGGGTTTGGAGATCTCTCAAAGATCAGAGATCTCTCGGTGGATTCTCACACCGAGCAGGAAAAGTGAAGTAGAAGCAACCAAAGACCACGTTGGTCTCTACTTCTACAGATGAACAATACAGGAGGTTAGGAAATTAAAGAATGAGCATGTTTATGTGCACACTAGTTCTCCATTTAAAGGAGTAATATGCAATATGCAACATTCAGAGCAGGAATATAGCAGCAAAACGCTACAAGGCAATTTTATCTGTAGAGCACATGTCAACAGCAAGGCGATTCAAAGCGCTTCACATAAAACCATTAAAAGCATCAAAACAATTAAGAATATTCATTTAAATATGAAAAACAGTCATTAAAACATTAAAAAGCTAAAAGAAAATAGAGCAAAAGTTGCAGTTTAAGAAATTAAATACAGTAGTGAAATGCAGAAATTGATTAAGATCCTTGAATCTGGTTCAACTAAAGGCAACAGAAAAGTCTTCAATCTGGATTTAAAGGAGCCGAGGGTCTCAGGGGACGCCGGCGCCGCCATGTTGAGAGCCATAGGGAGACAATCGTCTCGTACTGAGCCCCTTTAAGGACGCAGAGTACGGGAACATGTGAGCGGTGCTTCACAAAACAACATTTTGCTCATCCAGGGCCTCCCCGAGGGCCCCGAGGGCCCCAAGGGCCCCCCAAGGCCTCGAGGGCCCCCCAAGGCCTCGAGGGCCCCCGAAGCCGCCCTTTAGCTCATTTTTCTGTCTCACTCCCAGCTGACATCCACCTTGCAAGCTTTCCTTTCATCTCCTACACATCGCCTGTTATTTGGATTCTTTCATCATTTCTTTAGTTATCAAACGTCTAAATTCTTCAAATGACTCAGAACCTGAAAAGCAGCAGTTAATCACATTTGAGAATCTGGAACCAGATGATTTTTATTTCCCTGCATTAATGACTTAAACAGTAAATTATCACAACTGTCGTATATATATATATATATTTTTGATTTAATCATTTAATCCCTGATTTGGCTCCTTTTCCCCACGCAATCTCCGTAATCTATTTTTAATGAATTGTTTCTCTCACATTGTGATGATTTTATATCCCAAACGTAAATTTAAAAAAAAAAAAAAAAACAGCTAACGAGCTGCGGCCTCGTTGGGAATCAGGAATCGGACCGAAC
>JACSYO010000501.1:225000-237500 GCA_016806645.1 Ophiodon elongatus | reverse complement strand
TCCATAACGTTATCCATAGCCTTATCCATAACGTTCTCCATAACGTTCTCCATAACGTTCTCCATAACGTTCTCCATAACGTTATCCATAACGTTATCCATAACGTTCTCCATAACGTTCTCCATAACGTTCTCCATAACGTTCTCCATAACGTTCTCCATAACAACTTCACAGGATTAATCACCTCTAACGTCATTGTATCTGCTGATGGATTAAAAAACATTTATAATATTCAGTTTACTGCCACTTCAGACAATTAAGCAGCAAATCCTCACAACCGAGACGCTGGAATTACACGTTTAACAGAAAATGGTTAATCGGTTATCAAAGTTTTAGATTAGTAATCAAACCACATCAATTCTTCTTGCGCAGCCGGGGATGTTTCCCTCAAACGAGCGTTTGGTGAATTACGTGACTGGATTTACGATCACAACTGGCACTAATCGGGATGTGAAAGATGCAGATTCTCGTGCGTTCATTGTGCTCGGTAATTAATCATATTCAGGGTCTGATTATGAATTGTGTTTTGGGAGGCTGCAGTGTAGCGTTTGCTTGTTAGACTGTGAAACAGCTCTGAGCGCCTCTGGTTTGGTTCGGTACTTGTGAGGCTGCTGACCTTTTTAAGGGAAAGGTCATTTCTGTTTGTGCGCGTTGCCAAAGCCCAACAAAGGACCAGCCGATACGAAAGCGAAGGCCGTCTTCGGCGTGACCTTAGATCCTATAGACGGGTTTAAAAATAGTTCGGAGCTGTGACTCCCATTGTAGTTTAAACCAAAATAGCCAATGAGTGTTGATGTTTACTGTGGTAATCAACTCTCTTATCATGAGGAAACAAGCAGCTCCTGTGTCCAGCAGCAGAGTGATGAAACGTTGGCTCGTCCACGAATTTAATTAGGTTTCCGTCGTAACATATTTTTCGTCCCGTATGAAAAGCGCTGCACTTTTTTTTTTTTTTTTTTTTTTTCGATGCGCTGCCGTCCTTAGAAAGCCTCCGCCCGTCGTTCTCCTCGGGCTTTTCTTCTGCAGTCTGCAGATTGCGAGGCCGTCGGTGTAGATGTTGGTGCCGCGCGCTCTAATCTGTTTGGCAGCGAAGCAAAAGGTCTCAGGGAGACGAATCTGAGACCTCAAAGAATGACGGAGCGCCGCAGTCTGCCAAACGGCCTGCTGGAGCTTCGTTTTAGCCAAGAACACAGCTTTTTTTTTTTTTTTTACTTTATTATTTCAATCTGCTTCACACTTTTGCCGATTTAGTTGTGTTTTTACTTTCAAACCGATGAAATGCATCGGAATTTCTCTTTTGAAAGAGAGATCCACGCAACTTCACCTGTCTTCGAGACTGCACCAGAAAATATATTCCTGAATGAAAACACCTGTTCCTTCAGCATTAAACACGAAGAGGAGCAGCAGTAGAGACAAGGAAGTTAGAAAAGCTTCTAACTAATTATTATCATTGATTAATCTGAGAATTTCCTCCTCCGAAAAAAAAAAACGTCAGCATCATTTATTTTGGTGTAACAACGGAGAAGTCTCGTTCTCGTTGCTGGAAGACGACGGCGTAAAAAGGCGAGTGAGAGTCGGAGAGAGGAGGGCGGGTGTCGAGGGTTTGTCGTTGTTTGCGTACAGAATCAATCAATTTACTGTCTTTTACTACAGTTTACGACTGTTTAATGTGTATTTGCTTATTTATAATACTTGTGTATTCTATGTATCTTGTGTGCACTTTAACTTTGCTGCTGTGATCCTGCAAATTTCCCCTTGCGGGACTAATAAAGGATATCTTATCTTATCTTATCTTATCTTATCTTATCTTATCTTATCTTATCTTAATGTAAGTGTAGCTTAATGTTTTCTAAAAGATTTGCAGCGCCCATGGCTGAGTCTTTAGCTGATTTTGACGACGTGGATGAGACGTGAGAATTACAGAACGAGACTTCTCAACAGTGGGGATCAAGGTAAAGGTAAAGAGAGATTTCTCTGGAGGGTTCTCATCATAACACTTAGAAATAAAAACGTGAGCAGTAAAAACCTTTAGACGACGTACACTGACGGAGGTGAGTTGCCCTTGTCTTCAGCGTTCTCCTTCAATACTGGATCACTTTCAAAAACAGTTGTCCCCATCAGACATTTAGACACAAAAACAAAGTTACCCTTAATTTCAAACCATCAGGACCCAAAACAACGTTTCCATTCGGCTTGTTTTGTTTTAAGATGAAGAGAAAGCAGCAAATTCAACCGTTTGCACGTGTTCCGCATTTTTACTTAATAAACGAACAAGCTGTCTTCTTTGAAAACAACACGGACCGATTTGTTTCGGTGCACGTTTAACGTCCTCGCTGTCGTTCGGGTACAAAGCCAACTGGTGCATCCTCAACTTAGCGGGTTATTTAAGAGGGTGAAGATGAAAGCGTGACAAAGAGTGACAATTAACAAACCACGAGAGGAGGAGGCTGACGGGCACCAGGGGAGGAGAGCAGCAAGACAGGTGGGTGTGTGCCAGAAAATGTGTTGCATTTAAAGAGCTTTAACTGCTCCGCAAGGACTAATACAGCTGCACCACCGCACCACAGGGACACAGGTGGGAGAGGCAGAGAGAGACGAAACAGAGGGGAGGACCGTAATGGAGGGAGGGAGGGATGGAATTAGGGAGAGAAGATGAATTTGATCACTTTGAGGAAGAGGAGGGGAGGGAAGAAAAAAAGGTGATCAGCAGGGCGGAAAAGAGGAAGCTGCCACGAACACACAACGTGCCTCAGAAATACGCACACATGTTTGCTATACACACACACACACACACACACACACACACACACACACACACATACACACACACACACACGAGTGTCTGAGGAAGAGCGGGATGCTGCAACAATAGGTCCTGACAGCGCTCTCTGGCAGACCCTCGCCTGTCTGCTGCCATCGCTCTGGGCACTGGGTGCGTGCGTGTGTGTGTGTGTGTGTGTGTGTCTGTGTGTGTGTGTGTGTGTCTGTGTGTGTGTGTGAGGTGACACGCGTCCTGTGACAGTGATCCCAAGTGAAGTCCGGAGTCTGACTCACCTCCGCTTCAGCAGCGGACGTCCTGAGCCGACACCGAACAGTGAGGGAGCCCTGCTCACTACGGCTTGTCGGGGTAATACCTTCACCCTTCCATCCGTCCATTCTTCTGTGTGTGTGTGTGTGTGTGTGTGTGTGTGTGCGTGTGCGCGTGCGTGTGCGCGTGCGCGTGTGTAGCATATTAAAAGATGTCTTGGGCCACCCCATATTCCCTGGAGCTCCTGCAGGTTTCCGTTCGTCCCTCCCTCTTGATTCCAAGAAAAGAAAACACAATGTTCTTCATCCCTCTTGTGCTATTTGTCACGCGCTTCTAAGAACCTTCTCCAGGTAATAATCTGTATACTTAGAAGTATTTATATCACTGCCGCCAACTGATTTAACAGAAAAGTTATTCCACTAATATCCAGCTCATGAATCGTCGCCCTTTTCCGAAGAGAAAGAAATACATCGAGTACTTTGATAGTTTCAAAGCACAGCTAAGATACTTCGGTTCATTTTACGCATGAGGGACAACTGGCAAACAAAAGCCCAGGTTGAGAGTACATTCATCCACTTACGGTATAATATAATACTTTATCTAATTATGTGAAATACCTGTAACGACCTGCCTTAAAGGATGGATGATTGCTGCTGTAATAACCCTCCAGTTTAGCCTTAAAACTCATTACACATTTTTTTTTTTTTTCACACTTTGGTATTTTTGGTCTTCATCCGTCTCTTTTAAAAAAGCTACACCATGTTCCTGGGTTTTCTGTCCCTCCTCTAAAACACAGCGTGTTACCGGATGGTAAAGACTTTCTGATCTCCATCGACATCTTCACGCCGACAGAAGCCTTTGATTTACATTTCTCATTTTTATTTATTTTTGTTTTTTTTTTTCCTTGTGAGTTTTCTTCTCAAACCGCTGTGTAGCAGTCAGAGCGAGTAACACACACACTGAGCCGAGTGCGCGGGCCTCCGGTCACGCCTCTTGTGATTTTATTTTTTATAGTCTCCTTAGCGTGAAGTCCTGTGAAGACGTTTTCACACCCAAGGGGGGGGGGGGGATGCTGTTTTAGTAAATTTGTCTCTATTAGTTGATGTTTTAGTCTTCCTCGAGGCGATCTGTTTTCCTGAACTCCGCCCTCTAAAGAAAAGACGTACAGCTTTATCCAGCCAAGCGGCTTAAGAAGACTCAGCGTCCACGCTGATGGCTGAGCAATTTTGCAGGGTTTCTATAAACAAAGACGGCCTCCCGACATGGATTATGATACCGGCGGAGAACCGTTTGTCTCTTTCCTGTTTCAAACATGACGATGGCCCCTGCTGCACAAAGCCGGCTCCGTTTGGTGACCTGAACCCCGTCCGACACCTTTAGGGTCGAACTGGGACGAGTCTTGGACCTCACTATTGATCTTGATGGGAGCAAATCCCTGCAGCCAGGCTCCAAACTCAGGTCATGGGTTTTTTTCTTAAAGCTACGAGGAACTTTAATTTTGTGTCGACTTTGGCGCCCCCTGTGGACAAACGCGGTAGTGTTTTCGAGCATCAAAGTCCCTTTTAGAAAACTTCTTATTTTCCTGCAGCAGGGGTCTGACAGTCTACTGCGCTCAGTCTTGGATCTGGTTCTCCTCCTACCCCACCGGCGGGCCCCACAATACGGCCTGGGTTTTCAAAGAGCATGGTGTCGGTGTCGGCTCCCCCGACTGCAGGTCTGCAGCGAAGCCGGATCTGGGTCTGTCCACGGTGGACTGGTCTCTGCTGGATCTGGGTCTGTCCACGGTGGACTGGTCTCTGCTGGATCTGGGTCTGTCCACGGTGGACTGGTCTCTGCTGGATCTGGGTCTGTCCACGGTGGACTGGTCTCTGCTGGATCTGGGTCTGTCCACGGTGGACTGGTCTCTGGATCTGGGTCTGTCCACGGTGGACTGGTCTCTGCTGGAGTCTGAGCTGAAGGAGGTTCTGGTGAACCTGCATGATGTCATCTGGTTTTGCTTAGAATCCGACCCGGTTGACCACGATTAAGAATAACTGCACAGAAATAGCCAATCTTGTCTCTGGTGGTCTCGTTAACCTTTGAAGGTCACACAGAGGTATTCATCAGTATTAAACTGAGGCTGTTTTATAACCAGCTAAAGGTTCCTCACTGTAACTTAAAATGAGACGAATGGATCGTTCTCATTGTGAAACAGCAGGATAATGAACAGTTTTTCTCTTCCTGCCCTTCAGGTCACAGATGCTCACGGCCACCTGTCAATCAAACTATTGACCAATCACCTCAATCCGTATACCCGTCACCCTCCGACTTGCTGCTAAGATCACACAATCCTCCTGCAAAAGTGTGTGTGTGTGTGTGTGTGTGTGTGTGTGTGTGTGTTTTTCCTCACACATGCACATTAGTGCACAAGGCATCCATTAGTCGATCCGTCAGCGGAGGCAAGAGTCGATATTGTGGAGTTGAGGAGGGAGGAGGGTTTTCCTGTGTAAGGTGATACCTCAGACACACCCGATGGAGAAAAACAAACACAATTAAGTGTTAAATTGTTTAACTAGAAGGCAGATTTAGAATAACTTAACCCGGTCTGAGGATACTGGGAGTTCTGTTCAGAGTATATCTGAGTTATGGCCAAATCGTCATGTTGTTGTTGTTGTAGCAGCAGGATATTATTTATACATGTTTTGACTTTTAAAGAGTTACGTCTTCAGAAGGAACCAATGGGATTGGAGCCGGGAGCCTCAGACAGGAAGTCAGAAGGTATTGAGAGAAAAATGTACACCGTGCTTTATAAATGTCCATATCGTGGTGCTGTCACTGTCAATCACTTCCTATTTGGACAATGTTAAAACTCTCCACTCGTTTTCACCGAAGTCTATTGTGTAGTTTTCCTGCAAACTACCGAACACAAACGGGCCGAGGCTCCTTCTCAGATAATAAGTGACCGAGCGAGACACTCGAAGCATGTGGCGAGCCGATAGATAAGCTTTAGTGCTCGTGTTGATAAACGCTTTTTTTTTTATAAGAGGACGACGTGTGCCGGGACAGACTCCAGTCCCCCGTGACCTTTTGAGAGAGTAAGTGGGTTAAGACAATTAATTAATTAACAAATGTGTGAGGACGGTTTTGGTTGCTGAAGCCAAAAACAGTGTCCTCCTTTGCATGTATGTCAGTTTAGATGTGTATCTCTTGTTTATGTGTAAATATAATATAATTATGTGTCTGTATGTGAAGTCATATGGGTTCACTTGTGGTAAATTCACCTTTTTGCACAGTAGGTGGTACGTGGAGCACGGGGCAAAATATAAAGAGGCGAATCGGGAAATAATATCAGCTATTTGTTTTGTTTTTCCACGCAAGTTATTCATTTATATAAACGCATGTGGATCACCGTCAACACCGATGACGTACGAATACATACGTTGAGGAGCGTTAGCGTTAGCGTTAGCTTTAGCGTTAGCGTTAGCGAGTCATTCAACTGGCGACGCTTCAATTAGGTAAGTACCGGTACAGCAGCCCCTCGGTGGCTTAAGCCTCGACAACCACAGAGGTAGAATGGGAGGAGAGAGGACATTCACGTTCAGATCAAAGTAGCAGGACGGTCCGAGCGGCGGCCATTTTTACGTGCAAGCCAACTTCCGTACAAACTAAACCGACTAGCGTCACGTCTCGGATTTTACAGTAGCAACTAAAACGATGAGTGTAGTAGTGACGTCACAAGGCTTTAACTTCATCCACACGCTCTTGTCACGCCGTAGGGAACCACCATGCTATCGGCAGAGACGTTCTCTGTAGCCAGTGTAGCATTAAAGCACGGTGGAATTAGCGGACGGCTGGCTAGTTAGCTAGCTTGCTAACCCCACCGTGCTTTAATGCCACCAAGACAGACAAGCTTCCTAGCTAACAAACTAACTCCGATTCTATTTCTCCGGTTGCTGCATTAAAGAAACGTGTCCTTTTCTTCGTGTCTATAAAACAACGCAGACCAGGTGACGCGACGAACACGAGCTGTGTGCAGTTTATAACATGGCGACTTTTTTTTTTTTTTTTTTACCTCTGAGTGCCATTTAGAAGATGGTGAAATTGCCCGGTGCAGCGCTTACTTACTTCCCGAGCTGCCTTGTCACATTTCTACAAAAAATTCATGTGGCATTGCCGCCTCGGGCTTTTCATGCGGAGAGAACCTGGAGGAGGGACGTGGCCGCGGAGCCATTGTGATGTAAATTTAGAAGGGAAGACGGGAAGCTAGACACTCAGAAAAAAAGACATGCCTGAAGGAAGCATCACCTCTTTTTTTTTTTTTTTCTTCCCCATTACTGGCCCCAAATCGATTCGGCTAAAAATAAAAGCGGCAGGACTCCGCTCCGATTCACAGATGACCGCACGGGCCAAGTGTCACGTCAGCTCATCCGACCTGTTTTTATTTATGTGGAAACGGAGCTGTTGTCTGCCAGACTCCGAGTCTCCTGCCAACTGAAACACAGACGCCAAAACAAGACTGCACTTAAGAGTCTGATGGGTACGATTACGGCTCAGATGGCACAAACATTGACAAACAAACCTCTGTATCATGTCAGAATTACATCATTAATATCTTTGGAAATCTGTACAGCTGATTGTCGTGAGACATTTTTTTTTTTTTTTTTAAAAAAGAGCCACATGATGGTTTTTCATATTGACGAATCTTTTTTGGCAAATGCAACTTTGGGCACTATGAGCGTGTTAATTGTGGTTGAGCAACTAACCTCGGTAAGCAATGTTACTGCTCATTGAGCCATCCGATGCTGTATAATGACCGTGCTGTTAATTAAGGGCTTCGGGGTTAAAACGTGAACTGAATATTCATGATTTCCACTCAGGTGACTAAATCCCCTGACTTTTCTTTTTTTTTTAATTTTCACAGGTAGCTGTTTTTTAAAAAGCGCTTGTGGCTAAAAACTTTGAGCATCTTATACTTGACACTATTATTAAGACTGAAACCACATAACATTAGATATCACTGTGACTGAATCATAAACATCAGGTCATCGAGACTTTCATTTCCCCCCTCCGCCCTAAACGTTGTGCATTAGTAGAAACAGACAACATGTACTGAGTGTACAGATTGTTAATGTGTGTTTGGGTCTCGGGCCTCGAACCAACGCTCACCACAAATCCACTCGGCTAAAAGTATATTTATATGTAGGCACAGCATGAGGCTACGGTTTCAGAATCAAAAGAATACATTTATTAATCGGAGCATTCACGTAAAGAACGTAGCACCATCAGAGCGCTGGATACTTTTATGAAAACGTGTGTGGAGGGGGAAGGATGAGAGGGAGCCGCGAACAGCTGTTTTGACTAGAAACAGCTGTTTTTGACTCTTAAAAGCAGCATTTATCCGGTTGCTGCAACAAAGAAACGTGTTGCAATCTCAAGTAATTCAGAATCTAACAATTTTCCTCATGAAACTCCTTTTTTTTGTGGCTGTTGGCGCCGCCCAGACACGCCTAGGAGCAACTGCTCCCTCGTTTCTTCGGGTTACCGCTACAACGGGCAAATGTACTCAGGGCTGAAAAGAGAGAAATTTACAACCACGGAAAAAAGTAACGAGGCTGAAACGTTGTCCGCTGCTCAGTTTCAGTCGTCTGGACATCGCACACAACAAACAGCTCTTATTCTCAATCGACAGCTAAGCGATGCTCACGTGGATCTTTTGTTGTTTTTGCACTAATTCTATAAATAAATAAATAAATAAAGCATCAGATTCGAGAATATAACGTCTTAGTCGGGGACAACACTACTATTTACTTATCCAGCATAAGGCGAAGAAACATGACCGCTGATTTTAATTTCCACCTGATGAATAAATTATTTACTTTCGCTTGAGCTTCTGAATGTTCATGTTTGGTGTTGAGTGGAAACTCTGATGGAAACTCTGAGGTTCGTCCGTCCGAGCGACACGTTTCCCACACGTCATGCCATCGATTGTTAATGTGAAAAATATGGATTGGAGCAGCTTTAAAAGGGAAATTCAGTCTCAATCCGTTAGGATTTTGACTTTAATGCAGTTGAAGTACGATTGAGGCATTATTCAGTCGAAAAGCGTATCATTTACGTTCTCGATGGCGAAACACCTCACGGTAAGCTGTTGACTCAGGTGTTCGGTAAATACGTTCAAGCGAAGAATTAAAAGCCCTGGTGTCTAAATGAAGAGATGACTCCTCTTCAGCCCTCAGTGAGAACACCGGCCCGGCTGCGCTTCACTGCATGACCTTGTGCTTTCTTATGGAGGGCTGCGTCTCTTTTCTCTTTTCTGTTTTTTTTTTTTAAGCACAAAAAAAAAAAAAAAAACCCAAATGTTTTTCATGTTCGAACGAAACCCTGCCTTCATTTTGGGATTCGCTGCTTTGCGGCGTCCAACTCCAGCTGCACTTCACTACATCAGCACAATTATTGTAAACAAAAGAGCAGCGGCCTCGAACGACCTCCACGCCGCTCTGCTCATCGTCAGCCACCGGCTCGGATTTGGAGCGAGATCTGTTGGAGTGAAAACAGTTGCTGGAAGCTCAGAAAAAAGGCTCAGGCTTTCAGAGTCTCTGACGACGGCAGATTGTGGAAGGAGTGAGACGGCAAAAAAAAAGAAAATCACCTCCAACGTGTTTGCTCTCTTCCCGAGAGCAGCAGCCGACCAGCCGGCATTATTCTCATTTTAAATGAGAAAGGAGTCGTTTGACAGGACGGACAGGAAGCGCCTCTCCTTCCCTGAAACTACACGTCACGCGCCACAGTCTTCAGATGTGAAATGAAACCCACACAAAGTGCCTATTTGTGACCTCGCAGATCTCATTTGACTTCTGTCCAGACGGTAAAATGCTGGCGTGGTCTCCGTGACGTCGCCCGCGGCTTTCTGTAGAGCCGTCGTGAAGCTGGAAGTGAGCGGCTCCGAGCGTCGCCACCTGAGACGACGCCCACCTGTCACTCAAAGCCGCCACGCCCTCAGTTATACCGAACGTTAGGCCCGAATGTAGCTCGGGTGAGTTATATAAACATTCACAGTTTTCGTGGTCGGGGATATGAGCTCTAGAGACCGGGCTGTAAACATGGAGGTCAATGGGGATTGGCTCGCTTTTGGAGCCTGCCCCAAGTGGCTGCTTGAGGAACTGCAGCCGGTGTCATTTGCAGCCGCTCAGTTGCAGATAGAAATTAGAGAACAAGCCCAGATGTTTGTTCCGGCGATAGTCTAGTGGAGGAAAATGTCTCCATCAGCGTCGCAACAGCCTTCCTCAGTCGCAGGCCGCAACTCAGCTGCAGCAATACAACACCTCCGTCATGTGGTTGATCGCAGAGGAGGCAGAAGACTCCGTTCCCTGCCACTTCCGAACTTAACGTGAACTGAGTCCAGGTGATCGTCCGGGTGCAGGATTTAGCGCTTCCTTCAAATATCGATCCGACACACCTTTCATACGCCTCTCTTGATGTGCGGGAGCTTTGTGGTAATTGTTCCCTTTCAAGTCTGATGTTGCACCATTTGGTCGAATGGCGTCTCACAGACGGTGCACCTTTAAATTCCCTGACACGTCTCCTTCTGAGACAGACGCACTTCTTTATTTTAAAGCCTAGAGTTTAGTTTCCCAGGTGAAGCAGAGTTGATCTCTCCCACGGCAGATCGAACGCCTCGGTCCTCTCCCGCGGGTTGCTTTTTATATTGGCGCGAGCTTTTTCTGTCATCGTCTCTCTCGCCCCCGATTGAGAATCACCCAGAGAGAGAGAGAGAGCGAGAGAGAGAGAGAGAGAGAGAGAGAGAGAGAGAGAGAGAGAGAGACGGGCTGAACATCGGCTCTACTGTAACTGGAGGATAATTGAGTGTAATGGCAGGCGGCTACGCTTTGGTTGAAATTGCACTCAATGGAGCCGAGGGAACGAATCGGGGGTGAGGGGAGGGGGAGGGGGAGGGGGAGGGGGGGGGACGCTGAGGTATCAGAAAGGAAACCGGAACACAATGCAAATGAATCTGTCTGTTTGTCTGTTTCCTAATTCATCTCATTGTTGCCCACAGATCCCCGGAGAGAAGACTTTGTTCCGTTCATTTGACATTTAATTCGCTGGCACAAAGTCAAGGGTGAGACGTGAACGGGAGGAGAAGAAACACAAGGAGGGAGTTAGAGAGAGAGAAGGGAGAGAGAGGGAGAGAGGAGAGGAGAGAGAGAGAGAGAGGAGAGAGAGGAGAGGAGAGAGAGGGAGAGAGAGGAGAGGAGAGAGAGGGAGAGAAGGAGAGAGAAGGAGAGGGAAGGAGAGGAGAGAGAAGGAGAGAGAAGGAGAGAGAGGGAGAGAGGAGAGGAGAGAGAAGGGGAGAGAAGGAGAGAGAAGGAGAGGAGAGAGAAGGGGAGAGAAGGAGAGAGAAGGAGAGGAGAGAGAAGGAGAGAGAGAGAGGAGAGAGAAGGAGAGAGAAGGAGAGAGAAGGAGAGGAGAGAGAAGAGAGAGAAGGAGAGAGAAGGAGAGGAGAGAGAAGGGGAGAGAGGAGAGAGAGAGAGGGAAGGAGAGGAGAGAGAAGGAGAGAGAAGGAGAGAGAAGGAGAGAGGAGAGGAGAGAGAAGCTGTGACCATATTACGTAACACCCCCTCCCCTCTCCTCCCTCCGTCTCTCATTGACCTCCCTCCCCCCTCCCTCCCTCCCTCCCTCCCCCCCGGATCTATTTTTAGCAGCAGCCTCTCTCGCTCAGGCCAAATATAAGAATAGATGCTCCTCGCAAGGAAGCGCAGCAGGAAGCGTTCTGCGGGCAGTGAGTCGGAGGGATCCGTCTCCCCATCCGTGGTTCAATACCTGGATCTGATATTTAGTGGCGTTCTGCTCCTTTAACTGTGGGAGGAGGTTTTTATTGAACTATGAAACAGTTTATGGATTTTGGTAAAACACTTAACGACTCCCTCTCTATTGCCTCCGCTATAAACCGTTATGCTCTCTCCGACTGAAGTAGAACCGACGTGCTCGCTCTTTCTTTATTGTGTCTTTCACCACAACCGAGTTCATAAACCCACAAACACACAACTGATGGAGCTCCTTTTTTTTGGGGGGGGGGGGGGGGAGGAAACAAATGGAGGACATGTGTCGTATTCATCTATGGATATTTGATATCTGCAGGAATGTGTCTTATTTTATGAACTCTCTGACCCGAGTTCCTGGTTTTACCGCCAGTCTTAGACGTTTACCACGTTGTATCGCGGGAATGTTGCGTAATCAGGAAGTACTTAGTATTTTTGGGCTGCTGGTTCTGGACGACAGCGTCAGCTAAATGTCAGGTTGTGGATCCAAACGGGTTCAAGGTGCCCTGCGGAGTTTCCTTCTGAACAAACAGGAGGTGCGTTAGCGTCCGGTGCTTCTCCTCGAGGGCTAACGGACGTGTTTCAACATTTAAAGAAGCCGTTTTTTGTTTTTTTTCTCAATCGTTTGAAAACCTGCGTTTCTTCTTCTTCTCGCCTGCGTATCGTTGTGCTTT
>JACSYO010000501.1:167500-215000 GCA_016806645.1 Ophiodon elongatus | reverse complement strand
TCTAGCTCTTCTGTTCTAGCTCTTCTAGTTCTTCTGTCAACTTAATTCAGGCAGCATGCAAAGGCAGACTTAATGCATGAGACTTGAGTCAGTCAAAATACATTAAATCATTTTGAAGATTTATTCCAACAGAAAACAAAATATTCTTTTCTTAAAGTAGTTCACGTCTCCCTCTTCAAGAATCCCGACAGTAAAAAGCTGCGTCATCCCCTCAGGTTTTCATCAGAAAGCGGCCCGTCGCCGTGGCAGCTCCTCATCTTGACTTTTTAATTACAGCCGCCCCGTCAGACCGGGCGGCGTAATTTCTCCAGAACGCCGGCACACGATGCCAAAGTGTGTCATCCGTCCTCCGCCCTGCGTCCTCCGTCCTCAGCGGAGCCGTCTGAGATGTGGGACAGATTTACCGTCCTGACGTCATCCAGCGGGGACCAAGGAAAATAAAAAAAAAACATAATTACTTTTTGCTCCACTGACTCAGCAGCAACTGAAACTCTGCTTCACCTCCGTGACAGCAGACGTTTTGTTTTGTTTTCTAAAAGGTAGAGGTTGTATTTTTACAAACGGTGGATGATCTCAGTTTTCTGTTTTAATATTCGGCCTTTGTCTGTTTTTATTTTTCGGCTCAACACGTTCAGCTTCGGGAGGATTCTTGGCCTGCCGGCTCATTGTGACGGCTGAGATGTTGACAGCAGGGCACAGTAATGAATACCACACACACACACACACACACACACACACACACACTGCATGTAGTCCTTGTAAATGGAAAGTAGTTCCGTCATAGTTGCACCCACACTGTTTATTTTCTGTTGTTGTCTCGGAGGAAACTCCACAACAATGAACACAAAACAAAATCCAACCAGACGCACTTCAGATGAACAATTCTCCACCTAAATACATATAATACAAATAATTTACTGTAATTAGCAATTAAAGTATTGACGTTGACACCGTTCACATTCAAAGGAGGTCTGGTCATATTGTGGGCTGGACTCACTTATTAAGAAATAATCCAATAGATGTTTGGTTGCATTGACCGATGCTCTTCGTTAAACTCTTAATTTATATTAAATGAAGACTTAAATAACTCATTTTGTCTTGTGTTTAAATATAGTAGATTGGGTCTTTGGACAACAGACTTTCTGTTGAACATTACGATCATATATCATCAAATCAATCCATTAAAAAGTTGATATTCAACAATATTGAATCATCATCTCAAGCCGGCAGCGTCGAGAAAATCACATTTCAGTCCGACGTGGATTCAACATTTTTTTGTTTCCACTAAATTACCTGGAATTAAGGTGTCAATCTCTTTTTTAGCTTTTCATTACAACATTACAGTCTCTAAAAGACCAGCAGGAGTTAAAGGCTTAGAAGCAGAAGCACTTTCTGCTCCTGGTTTCAGAATCACAGTCCAACAACAGTGAGTCATTTCACTCTTATTGTAGGATTTCAGAGCCAGAAATAAATGTATTTGACACAAAAACTGTACGTAGGAAGTGGACGTAGTCACCGTGACGTCACCCGTTGGTTTGTGGACTGATGTTTCGAAGCCTCGAGTTTGTCATTTTGGCCGTCGCCATCTTGTTTTTTGCAACCAGAAGTGACACGAGAGGGAGGAGCTAAGTGCAACCGAAACACTGAATGAGACGTTTGTATGACCAAAGTGTTACAATTAACTTCCATGAAGGGAAAACACACTGTGAAAGGGTTAAAGTTGGAAGAAGAAAACAGAGACAACTCCCAGACCAGACAACGATGTGGTAGAGACCTGTCAATCACCCTGTAGCCCCGCCCCTAAAGCATCCCCTGCTTTATGGTCTGTTTGACTCTACATGGACCATAATTTACTAAATGAACATCATGCTGTATTGAAGAAGACTTGAAACTAGAGATTGAGACATAAACTCATGTTTACAATGTTTACTGAGGGAATAAATCAAGAGAGAAGTAGAGTCATTTTCTATAGACTTCTATACAACCAGAGGAGTCGCCCCCTGGTGGTCAGGAGAGAGAATGCAGCTTTAACACATGAAGCTTTGACTTCTATACAACCAGAGGAGTCGCCCCCTGGTGGTCAGGAGAGAGAATGCAGCTTTAACATGAAGCTTTGACTTCTATACAACCAGAGGAGTCGCCCCCTGGTGGTCAGGAGAGAGAATGCAGCTTTAACACATGAAGCTTTGACTTCTATACAACCAGAGGAGTCGCCCCCTGGTGGTCAGGAGAGAGAATGCACGTCACTTTGATTGTCTTCTCTTTTCAGAACCGGAGTTTGCCGCCTGATTGGATTTTGGTGAAAATACATGTAACGTCATGTGGTGAGTCTGCTATACACACTAACTAAATTCACCGACAGACATCACCATGACAACGCAATGTCACAGTGGTGCAACAGAGATGCTGCCTCTCCAAGAACATTCGCGGCAGTTATCTCTGGTGACGGCAAAACAAATGTAGATTCAGATTTAGTCATTCAACGTTGTCTTTGGGGAAGAGATGGAGAGCATGTGGGTGTATGAATATTGTGTCCGTGCAGAGGACAGAAAAAAAGAGGGAAGAAGGAAGTAACAGAGTGAGAAGGAGGTAAAAACCCAAGCAGGCGTGGATGCAAATAAAACTTGCCCGAGAGAGTGACGGGATGGAGAGATGAAGAGGAGGGAGGGAGGAAGCGGGTAAAGTCTATGAGTCACGCCGAGAGATGAGGACAACGAGTTCAAGCTGAGAAAATTTATGGGAAATATGAGCTTCTGTAGGAATATAAAAAAAAAAAAAACTTGAGATGGAGTGAAAGAGAGGGAGACGAGGAGGAGGAGGAGGTTTATTAGTATTCTGGCTGAGAGAGACGAGAGCAAAGGAAAGGCAGGAAAGAGAAGAGGGGAGTTGGAGGAGAGGTGGGTGAGGTAAGGGGAGAGGGAGAGGGAGATAAGAAAGAAGCTGGAGAAATAGAGGGAACTGACAAGAAGGAGAAATGTTACGTATCTTCATTTGAAGACAAAGACGTAGCTCACTATTTATAGCTGTGTGTGTGTTTCTGAACGTTACTGTTTGTGTGCATGAATTCATAATTGTCCAGCTGGTTGGTTGTGTGTTTTGTGGCTGAGGGGGGGGAGACTATTTGTTGTTAGATTGCTTTTTAGTTGGAAAACAAACAGGAAAACCTCAGGAAGAGTGAGGATTTAACCTCTGTGTTGAAGCACTGTCCAATTATTTGTTGCCCTTGCTTCCTCCTGCAGGCCAGATGTCCTCACAAGGATAGAAAAGGGAGGAGAATCACCTGTCAATCATTCAGCTTCATGGGACTGAGGTAAGGCTGACGTGTCTCTGTGGCTCTCCGATGTAAGCCCATTGGTTGCTACTGAAGAAAAAAAAAAATCACAAATATGAAGAGTCCCTGTTATCTCCCAAAGAAAGTGTATTTGTTGGGGGACTATTTTCAGCGGCGGATGAATCCACATTTGGTGCTGTGGTGAGTATTTGTGGCAATCTTCAAAATATGTGTGTGTGTGTGTGTGTGTGTGTGTGTGTGTGTGTGTGTGTGTGAACATTCTGAGACTTGCTTTTAGTTTCTTTTCGCTCTTTTGATATAGAAGGTAACGTGGTGTAACAGCGAGTGTAAGAAGAGAGAAGGCCCATCAAACACAGGACTTTAACCCAGGAGACCGATGTTCGTGTCCTGTGTGAAAGTAAGGGTTGACTTTCTATCTGTTGTGAAGCGTTACGTAAGTGTTATTTATTCACCATCGTCACGTAATCACAGTTGTTGCGTTACCTTGTTACTTTTTTTCTAACTTTAACAAAAGTAGTTTTACGCAACGATGAAAAAAAAACTGTAGTTTTACAGAAACGTTCAATTAAACGTTCAAAAACAAAAGAAACACCTCTCGTTTGATGGCAGCATACAAATATTAGCAGCAGTTTTGAGGAAATAAGCCACCGTAAAGCCTCTGTACACGACCCGCTCAGCTCCGTGCGGGAGACAGACGCAGTCAGAGACCAGCTGCTGGACAGAGGGACGAGGAGGACTCTTTCTCAGGAGGTGGTGGAGACCAAAAGAAGAGCTAAAAGAGAGAGAATATTGTAGTTACATTCATCGGATGCACACCAACAGGACTCCAAATGAATGATGATGTTGGTCTTAACATCACATACTAATAGTATACAGAGGTTGCTGCCATCTAGTGGTAACAGAATATATAATAAATCTCCATTTGTATCCTCGTAAAAAAAAAAAAGTCTTGAGTCTTTCAAACATGGTAGGGTTATGTTTTATGCCCAATGTACGTTATTACTTGTTCTATTTTGTAGCTACTGTACAATTACTGATAATACTCTCACCTTAAAAACTACTGAGTGCATTAAACTTCAAATATGTAAAAAAAAAAGGAGAAAAAAGAAGGCAATGCATGTTTGAGAAAATAATTATTCCTAACCCTCCCTCACCAGATTCCCTATTGTTCATTTTTATTTAGTATTTTTTTCTCTTCCTTCTGGATCATTTTGCTGTAAATCATCGCAGAATGACTTTAAAACGTATGAAACCTCTGGCTGTCATCTGGAGGCTTTGAAGTTAGCTTTAGGATTAGCTTCAGGTTAGGAAGTGTTCGGGGAAAGGTGGTGTTCAGCGTGCGTGCGTGCGTGCGTGCGTGCGTGCGTGCGTGCGTGGCTGCGTGCGTGCGTGCGTGCGTGCGTGCGTGCGTGCGTGGCTGCGGGTCAGGGCGAGGTGAGGGCTGCAGCGCGGCGGTCTGATGGGTAATCCTGTCCTTGGCAGCCGGAGGAGAGTAACTGCTCACCCCGACTGCTTAAAGAGGCCTCCACACGCAGGGTTTCCTATTTACATAACATTACATCATTCAACACAAACTCTGCGTTACAGTTATATCTGATAATAATAACACGTGATGTTTATGAAAGTCTGCTCACTCTGAAGAGCGACCTGAAGCCGAACATCTCTCCGCTGAGTGATGGAGGCGTGTACTCCGTGGGCGTGTCAGTACTCCGTGACATCACTGCTGAGCGTCATGAATCTGTACGAGAAATCTATGTTCGTGTTTATTAAAGATGCACACGGGGAATTCCATTAGTATTGTGAAATACTTTGTTAGGTTTAAGAAAAGATATGTTTACCAGACATATGCTCATGAATGTTTTGGAAATTAGTCATTCAGCGTGAAAAAACGTTTTTTTAAATGGACTAATCGACTAAAGAAATCTTAATTTTGACTTCACAAAGCATGTGTTTTTGGGCCATAGCTCAAAAATGTATTTGCTTATTGACAATTTCTCCACAAATGTCTAAATAGGATTAAAAATGACAAAGTGATGACATTTTGGATACATGTGGATGTAGACTGCGACTTGACTTGACATGAATGATGACGTCCACACACACACACACACACACACACACACACACACACACAGAGCTCACAGTAAATGCCATGACGATTGATCTCACACTCGAGTCCGGCCGAATCGATGCTCTTTGTTTCGGCTCGGCTCCCCGCTGCCGTGAGAAGGACTCGTTCAGGCCTCTGAAACCCAAACACACGGCTCCGGAGGGCTGAGTTCACTGCCTCTGTGCAGAGCAGGGGAAAAAAAGAAGCTGCATTTATCATCCTGATGATTTCTCTGGCCGCGTCATCTGCAGGATATGATGTCGATTTATGATTTCTCAAGTTTTTTCCAAACTTTGCTGCACCGTTACTATGATAACAGGATTATATGTCTCCATGAATCACAAACATTTTCTCCATGTTTTTATTTATAAAATGTTGATGTGTGAACAAACCCCTCTGTAGAAAGCTTCAGAATATATTTATGAAGTAAAGAGTAAAGTTTGGTGGATGTAAGAGCTGCTGAAGTGGAGATTTCTGGATCAGAGTCTGAGAACAAACTCATTTATTAAAGAGATGTTTAGTTAAATTACAGACATGAAGAAGACTCTACAGGTGAAGAGGGTCAACACATTAATGAGTAGATATCACCATGAAACTTCACCAGTTCATCACTCACATTAAGAGGAGGATTTATTGTATTGCAAGTTTTAGGAAATATTATGTTTAAATATGCAAATGAGGCATTATCTAATGGTAACTTTTAGTCCATTTTAGAAGAAATATACAGACACAAACAGACAAAGTAGTAAAATACACACATTAATGTGTATTCTGGATGTTTTCTTCCAACTAGTCTGAAAGAAGACGTGTTATGGAAGCAACATAACCCCAAATTTTATATTTTTGGCCTGTAGTGTCTCAACTAATTGGACTTAAGTGAAGTGACTTGTAGATTAATTAAGTGAGACGGTTATTTGCGGTGTAGTTTTGATTTACCGAACATGAGTTTCCCTTTTTCAACAACATCGGGCAGAATTGTGGAGGAAAGATCAATCATGTCTTCAGCTCTGAAAAATATACTTTTGGGATTATTTTGTTCCCTCTTTCAGTCGGCTGAAGTTATTTTAAAAGTCGTCTTGCTCCTCCTGTGACCTGAAGCTTTTTCTTTTTATTATTATTTTCTTTTTAAAAGTACTTTTGTCTTTATCCTCAGCTGGTCAGAAACCTTTCTGTCCTCTTTTTATCGTGTCAAATTACTTCATGAATAAAATATTTAACTTGTTTGATAACCTCCTCTAAGCAAACACAACCTTAGAAAGTGTCAGCCACTCGAATATAGAAGGAGTCGGCAGAAAGACAAATTAAAGCAAATGATGAGAAAATAAGTTTTATGTGAGTTTAGGTGAGTTTTACACAATAATAAATTGTTTATTGACTTAAAAATTCTTTAAATGTAATCATGTGTTGTTGTTTTTTGAACTTTCACCCTGATTCAAATACGGCGTTCTTGACTAACGTGAACTAACAAACAAGTTGAATAAATGAATTATGAATGAAAGATCCCACACAGCTCACCGCCCCCGGCTCGTTTACCTCTCCACACCTGGTTTCCTGCCAGGTATCCCAGCATCCTCTCTGCAGGGCCGGTGAGAGGCCCCTTCCTGTAGCAGAGGACGAGACAAGGACGACGCCCTCTGCGTCTGCCAGGAAAGCTCTTAGCTTCAGTCGCTGCGTCCGAGGCTGACGAGGCTGACGAGGCTGCGGCTCGATGAAGACGGATTGGTCTAATCCTGCGAGGGGAAGGCGGGTTAAGTTAAAATGGCGGCCCCGTGAGGTGACAGTCGCACAGGTCTTCGTTTAATGAGATAATCGCAAACCGCTTTAGGTTCTGCGAGTCAGCGTTGTTTTGTTTTCTGTTTCTTTTGACCTTTACACCAAATTATATTGTCCCTCAACTCAACAGCTTAATATGAACTGGCCTGGAATCATCTGACGACAGCAGTTTATCGTTTAGGTTTTTGCAATTCGTCATTAACTGAAACGAAGTGTCACGCAGCTTCTTCTTGCCGTGGATGGGTTGATGCCACGGGTCCAGGGGCCCAAAGAGTTAGGAGCCCCTCTGGCATTCACCTACAAAATGTCCCTCAAACAGACACGCACCAACCAGGTAGAGACTGAAGAATGAACACAATGAGACATAAAATGACTAAAAGAGACACAAAAAGACGACAGAGAGACCGAACCAACGACAGAGAGACTAACAATGACTTTGAAAAGAGGCAAAACAACCACAAAGAGACACAATAAGACTAATAAATGACTCAAAACGACCACATAGAAGCATAAAATGACTACAAAAAGACACATCTTGACTACAGAGAGATCAAAACAACTACAAAGAGACACAAAGAGACTGTGAAAAGGGGTAAAACAACCTCAAAGAGACACAAAACTACCACAAAGAAACATAAAATGACGACAAAGAGACACAATAAGACTACAGAGAGACCAAAATAACTACAAAGAGAAGCAAAGCAGCTGTAAAGAGACAAAGAGACTCACAACGACTACGAAAAGGGGAAAAACAACCACAAAGAGACACAGAATGATTACAAAGAGACACAATAAGACTAATAAATTACTCAAAATGACCACAAAGAAACATAAAATGACTCAAAGAGACACATCATGACTACAGAGAGATCAAAACAACTACAAAGAGACACAAAGAGACTGTGAAAAGGGGTAAAACAACCACAAAGAGCCACAAAACTACCACAAAGAGACACAAAACTACCACAAAGAGACACAAAACTACCACAAAGAGACACAAAACTACCACAAAGAGACACAAAACTACCACAAAGAGACACAAAACTACCACAAAGAAACACAAAACTACCACAAAGAGACACAAAGAGACACAAAACAACCACAAAGAAACACAAAACTACCACAAAGAAACATAAAAACTACCACAAAGAAACATAAAACAACCTCAAAGAAACACAAAACTACCACAAAGATACACAAAACTACCACAAAGAAACATAAAACTACCACAAAGATACACAAAACTACCACAAAGACACACAAAACTACCACAAAGAAACATAAAATGAGACAAAGAGACACAACAAGACGACAGAGAGACCAAAACAACTACAAAGAGAAGCAAAGGGACACAAAGACTACAATAATGGGCAAAACAATCGGAGACAACAACAACGACAAAAACACAAAGACACAAAACAACAACACGAGACAACAAGAGGCTCCTGATGCGTCCACTAGAGGGCGCCACAGAGCAGAGAGAGAACTCTGGTAAAATAAAGGCCCAGTTCAAAGGTTTTACTCCTTCATCATCTGTCATCTCCTTTCTCTTCTCGTGACTGTTCCTTGATCTTTTCCGAGAACTCTTCTTCTCTCTTCGTCCTCCGGGTGGTGAGAACATGTGCCGCTTCATTATCCCGACGTCACGTCAACTATAAGGTCAAATAAAAGGAATATTCATTTTACTCACAGTTTGCATGAAAAGTTCATTTCTGTGATTTATACATCACAGATGATTGGTTTAGACTTTCATCACACTTTCAAAAGGAACACTTTAAATTACGTTTCGAAGGAAAACGTGTTTTACGGTAAATAGTCGTAAATAGACACAAAACAAACAAAAAAACGCTCCAAAACGACACGGTTATGTTTAGGCAACGGAATAACTTGGTTATGTTTCGTAAAAAAAAAAATTTAAAAAAAAAACACAAAGGTTTGGCCTTAAAATTAATATGAAATTTGGAAAAAACGCAACAAAACTTCTTGGCTCATCCGGGACTCGAACATGCGGTCTCCTGGGTGAAAGTCTTGTTTTTTTTGGTTTTTTTTGTGACTCAGCAAAAGCAAACGCAATCCACGACAAGATACGTTTCCCTAGAAACAAACTTCTCGGTGCAATTTGGTCATTTTTATGAGAACGTCATTTTTATGAGACGCTGAACAGACTCGTCCAGGTGGATCAGCGGGTTTCATCGCCCACTCCCGTCGCCTCGACTCAAATCTGCTTCTTGACCTTTGTGGTGCGTATCCCCCCCTCCTTCCCTCCCTCCCTCCCCTCCACGTCCTTCTTTAATGAAGAGGACACGCTTATAAATGCCATCGCCTTGAAAATGAAATGACAAAAAAAAGGTCATCTCCATAAACAGTTGGGTCCTGAGGCGACTCGGATTCAATCGTTTCACGGAGAACGATGAAGAATAAAAACAACACGATATAAAAAAAAAAAAGTAGTGCCGCCTCCTCTGTTTCCATACGGTCTCACTGAGATGTCTTCCTTGTTGTCAGGTGAGTCCTGTATCCGGTTACCGGCTGCGATCGCCTTCTGAAGAAGCCCTCGCTGCTCGCCGCCTCCTGCAGTCGGCTCTCAGTTCTCGCGTCCGTTGCCAGGGACGTAAACTTCAGCACTAATGAAGTGAGGGACTTACAGACGTTTCAAGTGGATCTTCCGGAAGTAAAAAGTTTAAAAGAAGTAAAAGTAAAAGTTCTGTTTTAATTATTTGAGTGCATCTGTTGTCCTGTAGTCCCGTCTCTAACAGACACAAGACAGCAACAAAAGCCAAGATCTTCACGTAGCAGATCATAATGTGAAGCTCCAAGAAGAGAAAGGTGCAGTGGATACAGATCCAACTCAACATGTGACCTTCAAACAACCGAAATGTGTTATTTACATGAGTTATTTATATTTTTGCGGAGAAAAAGAAAGGCTCGCGCTACCGTCTTGTTTCCTATTTTTTTTTTTTTTTTTTTTTTTTTTAATAATTTAGAGGTGACGCGTGCCAATCAGAATCCAAGCAGAAGGTCATGTGATCATTTTCTGACCTTTAGCGGGAGTCGGTGCAGTCGAGAACAAGTGTGACGCTCTCTTCACAGATGTTATAATAAGAGGCAGGAAGTTGTTTTTTATATTGTGCACTTTAACAAGATATATGAGCTTCACATTAAGTTTGTCACACTCGTGAATGACAAGTATAGCTGCAGTGTCACGGAATATAAATAAATAAGTAACACGTCCAGGTGAAAGAAGTGAGAGAAAAAAAAGGAAATTCTACACTGTAAAAAAAAATCTGCGTATTATACGGTAAATTACCGGCAGCCATGGTTACCAGAACTTCACCGTAAAAAAATAAAGTGAGAATGTATAAGACATTACGGTATGATTTTTTGCAACCGTAAAATTCAACTGTTTTTTGTTTACGGTAAATTACTATTAAAAAAACAGATTGATCCATTTTTTTTAAGTCTGATCTAAATTGTGGACTTAAGCAGAGGTGGAAAATATTTTTTTTTGCCAGGATATTATTTTAAGTTCCTTTAAACAAAAGCATATGTGTGAAAATGGGAGGCGTTTGTTGTTGTAATACTCATTTTGGGCCACAAGGGGTAAAAGTGCTCCGCTACCACCTGTTCTAAAGAGGACTAAAAGCATTCAGGTTTTCTTCCAGGTGAGTTTTAATGTTACGTAACTCACTAACACACACTATATGCACCTTGAGTTTAGAGTTTATGGAGAAATTAAAACTCATCTTGAAGAAAACACGAATGCTTTTAGAGACAATGACCTTTTTCTTTTACCAGTTTTCACTTCTAAAAAAAAAAAAAAAAAAAAAAAAAAAACTTTTTCTTTTTTTAACTGTTTTTAATTCATAAACACAGGACAGAAAACAATCTACATCTTAGATCAGACCTAGAATATGAATCACCATATTATTGTTATTTTTTGGCCTCTCAGGGCTTCCGTAGCTTAGCTCAACTGCAGAGAGAAGCACCAGAAGTCATGAAAAAGTCAGGGTCAGACTTGAATCACCAACCAGCTGTGTTGCCGCGCGTTGTCATGGCAACCGGGTTCCCTTTTCTTTGGGGTCCTATTTATTATTATTTTATGATACAGCACGGGTTGTGCTGGATCATGGAAAACTATCAGTGCAGCTGGAATGCGGCCTCGACACGCATCTTATCTTTTATTCAAACATCCAAACTAACCAGTCGGTCCCACTTTGGGGTTTTTTTTTCCGAGACGTTCCCGACCGTGACGACCTTTGACCTCCCGAACGGCGGAGCGCCCCGGCTCATCGTGTCCTCCTGCCAAATGTCACGCCCTTTGACATATTGAGTCCCGACGTAGAGGGCTCAGACTCGGTGCTCGAGAAGGTCGGCAGTCATATTTATAGGCCGACCTTTACTTCAACCTGCACTGGCTGACTTAAAGAACTGTATTCACGTCGGCACCCGAGCATTGTGAGCACTCAGGTTCGGATCCCGCGCATGACTCGTGTTACGTAACTCTTGGTCGCCAGTCTTCTCAAAACTGTGACGGTTTAGATTTAATCCCTCGTTCGGCATCCTGCTGACACAAATACTGGATTATTCTGGGGACCCACTTTTTAAAAAAAAATGACAAACTATCGAGAACCAGTTCACAATATAGGCCTCATCTATTGTGTTGCCTAACAAACACCATCGATAATATACTTATCCATAATATTATCTAAGAATAGACTTGCACAGGAGGAGATTTCAGATAGACACGGCTCTCAAGCCACAGACGCACAACGACATTTCATCTTTGTCACTGTTTGGTTTTGTTGAGATAAAATAAATATTCCGATTATATATTAGTTTTTGTAGAAGGATGTTGTGTCAAGTGTTTCCAGGCAGAAACCTCCGGTTCTGGAAAGTGAAGTCAAAGCTTCATGTGTTAAAGCTCCATTCTCTCTCCTGACCACCAGGGGGCGACTCCTCTGGTTGTATAGAAGTCAAAGCTTCATGTGTTAAAGCTGCATTCTCTCTCCTGACCACCAGGGGGCGACTCCTCTGGTTGTATAGAAGTCAAAGCTTCATGTGTTAAAGCTGCATTCTCTCTCCTGACCACCAGGGGGCGACTCCTCTGGTTGTATAGAAGTCAAAGCTTCATGTGTTAAAGCTGCATTCTCTCTCCTGACCACCAGGGGGCGACTCCTCTGGTTGTATAGAAGTCAAAGCTTCATGTGTTAAAGCTGCATTCTCTCTCCTGACCACCAGGGGGCGACTCCTCTGGTTGTATAGAAGTCAAAGCTTCATGTGTTAAAGCTGCATTCTCTCTACTGACCACCAGGGGGCGACTCCTCTGGTTGTATAGAAGTCAAAGCTTCATGTATTAAAGCTGCATTCTCTCTCCTGACCACCAGGGGGTTGTCTTACAACATTAACTCTTTCACAGTGTGTTGTCACTTAATGGAATTTAACATTTTGGTCACCTAAAAATGTCTTATTAAGGTTAGAAATGTCTGAAAATGTCTTATTAAGGTTGTTCCTCTTGTGTCACTTCTGGTTGCAAAAAAAACAAGATGGTAGATGAAATTATGTTGTAATACGGTATTCAACCAAATTTTGCTGAATTTATTCATGAAAATATTGAGGATTTTCATTTCAATAAATGTAATACTATATTTCTATCTTTGAATACTTTCTATCTTTGAATACTTTCTATCTTTGAATACGCTCTATCACTGAAGGAGGTTGAGCCTATATGAACGTATTGCAATATCTAACTATATATTGAACTATGGTGACAATCCTGTAAAAAAAAACAGAATACTAGCATGTTAGTTTGAGTCCTAACCTCCACATTGTTTTCACTGAGATATAAATTCTACATCAACCGGGAAAATGCAGCGACCTGACTGAGCTCAGTGAACCCGCCGTGACCTTCTCCTCTCTCGGGGCATGCAGCGGTTCACGTAGCAGCGAGCGCCTCGGGGTCACGTGACCGACCGCGTCCAACGGGGACCATGAGGCCCGGCCGGGAGGGGTCCCTCCTGAAAACATCACTTCATATGAAATAAAGCAATAAGTAACTTAACGCGGGTAGAATGCAGAGCCAGTTATGTGATTGGCTGTCCACCTAATTATTGTCGGGATTATTCGTGTATTAATAGATCGACAGATGCATACTGCCCATTTTACTTACTTACTAGGAATTGTACTACAGAAATGCTAAATACTTAATAAATAATTAATAATTGAGATTATTTATAATTTAATTTAGTTTGAATTAAGCTTTTAGTTTGCAGGAGGAATGTGTTGAATGTCGCTTTTATTTTCATAGAAATTACTTCTTTCTTTTTTTTTAAAAGCTGAAAATCACTTCCTGGTTAGCTTGCGGTTGCTTAGTCTCGTCGCTTAGCAACCGCATTGTTTACCCCCTGCGCTGGAACTACTTCTCTTGGTGGATGTTTTAGTATTTTATCGGAGGAAAGAAGAAGGAAAAAAGGCCATTATGTGTCTTAAGTATAAGAAATAAGTTACTCTCCTGTAAACCCCGTGACCCCTGGATTGACAGGCAGCTGCACGCGACCTTGACATTCTGAGGGGGGGGGGGGGTAAGGGGGAGGGAGGGGGGTAGGGGGGGGGGCGTGCCCGGCTGCAAGCGGTGGGAATAAAGGGCGCTGACTCCTCCAGCTCGTCCCCCGCTCTTACTTCTCCCCCACCGAGGACAGACGGACTGAGGTGCCTTCCCAACCGGTACTTTATTAACCGATTATTAACTTTAGTTTAGTCCTGTTGTTTTTTTTTTTTTATGCAACAAAATTGTCAAAAAACAAACTTTTTGTGGATCTCATCTCATGATTCCTGTGAATTGGTCTTCTATTTGATCTGCATGCTGCTTTTGCAACTTTTACAGAGTTTGAAAGAGTTAATTTCTTTTTCAAAGTTCACTATTTCTGAAGTTGTTATGCAGTTTTTTTATTCAAGTTTGAGATGTTTGTATTTCTTTTTCTTTATTTTTTTTTTGTTGCGTCTTCATACCTTTTGCATGATGCAAAGATGATGCTAACATATGCATTGAATGTGTCTCCCATGTCTTCCCTTTCCAGTGAGGACTAGAACATATCAGACAAAATGGTGAAGATTGGAATCAACGGGTGAGTGGCTGCTTTTTTTTTAATTCAGATTTAATTCAGAAAAGCTCCCGTTCTTTTTCATCTTCAGGCCCAAAGCTTTCATTATAACTGCAGGAATCTCTGATTCTCCAAAGAGTCTCAGAAGAGCAGTGGAGTTGCACTGGGAAACTTTAAAGGGTTCTTATTTGTCTTTGCAGGACAGGGTTGCACAACAAAATTAAGATTGTAGTCCCGATTCGCTCCATATTTGCTAAAAAAAATGTAACTTCCACTCATGGTTTTAATGCTTTAATACTGTACACGCCAGGTAGAGATGCAACTAATGATACTGTTTTATTTATTGATTAATGTGTTAATTATTTTTTATACGAATTTAGTTCACAAAATGTGAGGAGATGCTTAAAATGTACAATTTATTTATGGCTTTAATTCATAAAATTACAAATATAATCGTGGCAAAACACAAACCTTTTGGCAGTTGAATAAAAACAACTCAGGATAGAAGAAAACGAGAGTCCCACCCTCCTCATATTTAATTTTATTGGAGGAAGTATTTGACAAGTGGGTCAGCAGATAAACAACCTCTCTGCTTTGCTGAACCTTTGTTTAATATTTGGGGGTTTTTTTTTCCTTCCAAGACGACATGAAGCAAGCCTTACTTTCCTAAATCACTGACATGATGAGCAGCCATCTGTGGGTGTGAAGGGCCTCCAGCCTGCAGGACCCGGGCGATGTCTCATGTGACCTCGAATGATTATCTTTAATTATTTCACTTTGAGACGAGAGCCTAACGGGAGTCAGTTGGAGGAGAGGACACGCGAAAGGATTCATTGAGGAGATGATGTTCATCTTGAATATGTCACCACGGGTTCTGGTTAAAATTGCGAATTTTAAGCATTTCCTCACGTTATTGTTATAATGAATGATTGTAAAAAATAATCCGCACATTAATCGATTAATGCAAAAATAATCGTTAGTTGCATCTCTACACAACAGTGCAGTATTAAAGCCTTAAAGTTACATTAAATGCATTAAATTAACAAAATTACGTGAATGTAAAGTGTCACTGAACCCTGAAATCACAAATGAACAGAACGCAGCATAAAGCAAAATAAAAAAAATGCACAAACGTTTAATTATCTAACAATCTCCTCCACAATATTCCTTAAAAAAAACAAAAAAAAACGACGTCTATTTCCCGTTTATCTGAGGCTCTTTTCTATTTTGGGCCAGGCCTCTGGGCGGGACCCGTCTATTCTCTGGTTATTTTTAGTCCGCCGGTGTTGCGGTGTCACGGCTGGCGTCCCCCTCTTCTTCCCCCTCCAATCCCCTCTCCGTCCGTATCGCCGCTCTCCTCAGCTGTCGCATTCCTTTTATTCTCCCCCCCCTCCCCCCTCCTCTCCCCCTCCTCCCCCCGTCTATTTTTAACCCTCTAACCTTTTCCCGCTGGCTGTCAGAGGTCATCTGGGCCGGCCGGTTTGGAGACGCCGCTCGGATTCGGGGTTACATTTTCTCCTCCTCCGTGAAGCAGCTGCTGTGGAGCCGCGGGGAGATTCAGCTCCTTCTTTTATTTCTGGCCTCGTATCAAAACCGACACTGAGCCTCGGGAACAGAAGACGGGCTCCGTTTGGGCCTTCTGGCTGTTTGGTGGGTTCCCAAAGAGAACCGGGCGAGGCTCTAACGCGCTGACACGCCCCCCCCCTCCACGTTCTCCCTGTGAAGGAAGGCAGAAATGTAGATTCCACCCAGAACCCTCTACTAGAGGTTCTATAGAGAACTCATCTCTGGTGTAATGGGTCCACCCAGAACCCTCTATGAGAGGTTCTATAGAGAACTCATCTCTGGTGTAAGGGTTCCACCCAGAACCCTCTACTAGAGGTTCTCTCAGAGAGTAATGGTTCCACCAAAAACCCACTTTGAGAGGTTCTATAAAGAACTCATCTCTGGTGTAAGGGTTCCACCCAGAACCCTCTATGAGAGGTTCTATAGAGAACTCATCTCTGGTGTAAGGGTTCCACCCAGAACCCTCTATGAGAGGTTCTATCCAGAACCTTTCCACCTTCTAAGGTTGCTAACAAGGACCAAACCGGGGGGGTTCGACCGATAACCCCTTGGTATTGCAAGGGTTTCATCTAGAGCTCACACAGGTTATAAAAAACATTTTATAATCCAAGGGATTCATCTAGAACCCACCCAGAAGGTTCTACTGAAAACTTTTTTATATTCCAAGAGTTTCATCTAGAGCTCACCCAGGGCGTTCTACTGAAAGCCCTTTTGAATTTGAAGGGTTTCCTCTAGAATGGAACCCTTACTCTAACGAGTAACCATTGAAATACCTCTTTCTTAAAAAAAAAATAAAAAAGTTTTTTTCAGAATGAAATGGTTCTGGGTAGAACCTCAGCCCTTCAGGAAAAAACCCCGTCTCAAACCCTTATTTTCTAACAGTGATAGAGATATACAGAAATAGGAAAACATTTGTATTCAAAGTAAATGTGTTTTCCAAACAGACATGAAATAGTTCTGTAGTTCTGTGGAATCGTAGCAAAGACCTTCCACCAGCGAACAGTTTTAACTTCCTGGTAGCACCCTGACCTTTGTCTTTATAGAGAGGGGGGGCATGAAGGGGGGGGAGGGGGGGCTCTTATGTTGGCATGCAGAGTGTGTGATTGTCAAACTGGCCCTTGACAAGACACAGCCAGTATGTAACGTGACTCCCTTAGACATGAGACTGAGGATCAGGTATACCCCACTGGGGCGGCACCTTTATACCCCCACTTTTTAAACCCCCCCCTCACTGCTTCATCTCACTATCACGGTTCTCCTGCTCCGTCGCTCCTCTACTCCGGGGACCTTTAAGCCGTCGTGCTGGGAGTGGAGTCAGCTGTCTTTCCCCCCTGAGTAAATGCCGTGGTTGCACTGAGGTCGGCGTCTTGACCTCGAGTCTTCGTGGCTGCAGCTGCCTCGTCGCTGCTCTGGAGAAAGGTGACGCAACACGTTCACGAAACACCACGTTTCCATCGCCTGCCTTCACACATTAGTTCAGACGTATCAGGTCAATCTGTGTCCTCCTCTTCCTCCTCCTCCTCCTCTTCCTCCTCCTGTAAGTCGAGGACATTTCTCCTCTCACACTCGTTATCAGAGTTGCCTCCTCCTTCCAGCGAAGTGGTTGATATGAAAAATGAAAGTCTGCCCTTCGTCCTTTGCTCGCCGCGTGACCCTCCCGTGACGGCTGCCATATTTAGGCGCGGATCAGGCTCTCGGCCGCCGGCCATTGTTATCTTCAGTGAAGGGCGGCAGGCCTTTTACGGCCCTGCTGTCCCGCCGCTGCGACTCCCTTCTTAGTTTGGCTCTCGGTGCCACCTGCTGGCCGGAGAGGGGAAGTGTGGCGTGAAGCAGTCACACTGAAATGAATAAAAGATAAAAGAGACGTCTCCTCTCGAGCTTTTTACTTGATGTGAATAATCTTTTATCCATGTTTCAAGGGTCTCTTCTCCTCCCGCGTTTCAGATTCGGGCGTATCGGCCGTCTGGTGACCCGCGCCGCCGCCTTAGGAGGCAAGGTGGAGGTGGTGGCCATCAACGACCCCTTCATCGATCTGGACTACATGGTGAGAGGACTTCCTGTTTCTCCTCGTTTCTTCTGAGAGAAACCGTTTTCATTCTGGATCAAATGTTTTAGTAGTTTATTTTTTAAGTATGATCCTGTGAGACACATTTTTATATAAAAAGAAAAATATCAGGAGTCACAGGCCAAACAATAGTGAATGTATAATTTTACACCAGTTATACTGCAATAAAAAACATGTTTCTACACCACGTGCCATAAAACAGTCATTTTAAGGTTAACGTTTGACATTACAGTGGTAAACGTATGTCTGTATCTGCTGCTTTTACATTGAATTGAATACTTTTAAACTCTCATACAGTGCATGGGCTCAGTGCTCACGTAAAATACTGTGTTGTGTAAAAATCTGTAAATAAGTAAAGTTAAAACAAGCAGAAATTGACAAATATTGGTTTCTGTTCATGGTTCAAGCGTGCACTTAAAAGATTATGATGCAAACTTAATTGTAAGATGTAAATCTGTTTAACGTCAAGATGAAACGGTAAAATATCGGTTTCTATGCCGATAAAGAGATAATTTTACTACATTTATTTATGTGCAATGTACAGGGCTCAAGCCATATTACAGCTTATTTTTTTTATAAACCTCCGCTATGAGGAGGAATCTGCAAAATCATCTTTGGGTATTGAGGAGTTACCAAATTAGTGTTTTTGAAAGCATTAAGTGAAGGAAGAGAGCAAATATAAAGGTTGGTGAACCTTTGGAGAGGCGACATGTTGCAGCTGCACTCCGACTAAAGATCTTCCGCTTCCCATCGCCCCCGTCCTGCAGGTCTACATGTTCAAGTACGACTCCACCCACGGCGTGTGGAAGCACGGAGAGGTGAAGTCCGAGGGCGGCAAGCTGGTCATCGGCAAAATGCACATCACGGTCTTCCACGAGTACGTGGATTTAAACTTCTCCATCTGATCACGGCACATTTGTAACTTGTGATTTTGGGGCTTCATTACAAAATAAATTGAATTGAACTGAGTTTAACGTCTCTGACGTGGTCCAACAGGAAGGACCCCGCCAACATCAAGTGGAGCGACGCCGCCGCCGACTACGTGGTGGAGTCCACCGGTGTTTTCACCACCATCGAGAAAGCCTCCGTGAGTTCACCTCAGTAGTTTTATTTTATTCTAGAGGGCGTGAGTGGAGCTGCTAATAATACGATTATATGCATTTTAAGGCGCCGTGGTTTCTGTTTTCCTTTCAAATTGAGTGGATATTACTGCGTTCGTCGTTTCCCTGACCTTTTGACCTCTGGCGTGTGCGTCCAGGCTCACCTGAAGGGCGGCGCCAAGAGGGTGGTGATCTCCGCCCCCAGCGCCGACGCACCCATGTTCGTCATGGGCGTCAACCACGAGAAGTACGAGAACTCCATGAAGGTCGTGAGGTGAGTCGCTGCTGACTCTGGATCTGAAGGAGTTCAGAGGTTTCTCATGTCGGACTGTCGAGGCAGATGAGAACATCTGGATGCCTTTAAATGCTCTGCCCCCCCTCCACCCCCCCTCCAAACCCCCCCCCCCCCAAAAAAACAAAGATCATCTCTTAAAATATACTGAGCGTCTGTGCACCTCAGATACCCCGTAACTCTGTGTCCTTTGTAACCCGTGGTCACTGTCTCCGTCTCCATAGCAACGCCTCCTGCACCACCAACTGCCTGGCTCCCATCGCCAAGGTCATCAACGACAACTTCGGCATCGTTGAGGGTCTCATGGTAAAGAACTGGAGCAGCTGTGTTTTGTTTACTCAATTTATATGATAGATCTTATTTATTTATTACATATATTTATCATTTTGATATCAACAAAAGCGTACTTAACACCCAATTAAAACTTTTTTCTGCATTTATTAAGCTGGAAAAAAAGCAAATGTTTATTTATTTTTTACTTGAAACAAATATCCTCGGACTCACATTCTTCAGGTGAATTCTATTTATTTATATTTATACCCATTACACCAGAGATGAGTTCTCTATAGAACCTCATCGTGGGTTTTTGGGGGAACCATTACTCTCAGAGGAGTTCTTGATCAGTTTTCTGGTTATTTGTAGCGTTTAGAGTAGCTGATCTTATACAATACTGTATTTGTTTGTTATTATATTTAACAATACACAAACCACATGCAAAGACAGGGCAAAAAAATACAATAAAATGTATTTTTTAAAAGAAAACTAGAACAGAAAATGTCAGCCAACTTCATAAAAGAAAAAGTGCAGGAAGAAAAAAGGATTAAATTGTCTCATGATGAGTCCCGGGTACTCACCGTGTTTTAACACACACAATATAACCTCAACTATCTCATTCCGCACACAAAGGGTGACTCTAACCTCGACCCCGTTGCTCCCTCTCCCCTCAGAGCACCGTCCACGCCATCACCGCCACCCAGAAGACCGTGGACGGGCCCTCCGGTAAGCTGTGGAGGGACGGACGCGGCGCCTCCCAGAACATCATCCCCGCCTCCACCGGGGCCGCCAAGGCCGTGGGCAAAGTCGTGCCCGAGCTCAACGGGTACGGCAATGATCCAAATATATATATATATATATATCACAAAAACACAAATACAACCTGAAGCTGAACCCTTAAAGTACTGGACCGTTAATATGTCTGCGTACAGCAAAGCATCCGTACACAAATACATACGTACATAAGTACGACTGGGCTGCTTCCTCCGAGTCGATGTTTGTGCTTTTTTTCATGCTGAATGACTTATTGAATAGAAACTCATGAGCATAAAAATTATATATATATATATATACAATGTCACACACAGAATTAGATTTTTTTATTTTTTTGTGGATAATAAGTGGTTATATTAGGAAACATGGCTGCTGGTTGGTGAACACGAGATTTAAAGTGGTGCTTTTGTGTGAAAAGAAAGTTAATTAACTGAACGAATCGATGAGTCGACCAAATCAAAATGATGAGATTTCTTTAGTCAATCAGTGTGTTTTTTATGCTTTTTATATATTTTTTTTTTTATTCTGAATGACTTATTTCCAAGATACTCACGAGCACATCTCTGGTGACCACGAGATTTAGAGTGGCGCTCGTGTGCGACTCTTTGTGGAGGAAACTCAAGTTTTACAGCTCGTACACACTCGTGTCGTACTAATGACTCCCTCGGTGAAAAGGGAGTTCATCTGACTCTCGGCTACTTCTCCTTCCAGCAAACTGACCGGCATGGCGTTCCGTGTGCCAACACCCAACGTCTCCGTCGTTGATCTGACCGTCCGCCTGGAGAAGCCCGTGAGTATCTCTGAACCTTTTCATGACATGAAACCTGAAGCCTGATCATCCCATAACAGTTGAAACCGGACGAAAGCCAACATGCAGCTGGTCATTTCCTTCTGTGTCTATTTAAACTAGATTTCATGTTTCGACATATTTTTCCTTCATAGAACTCGACGCTGCTTCGAGGTTCTGTTATTTAGACGCTAAACACTTGAAAGTCCAGCTGCCGTTCTGAACCCTGACCCTTTACCCTGTGTTTAGTTCATCCTCGTTTAATTCAAATGTCTCGTCCTTCAGGCCAAGTACGACGACATCAAGAAGGTGATCAAGGCCGCTGCCGATGGACCCATGAAGGGAATCCTGGGATACACAGAGGACCATGTACGGAAAGAAAGAAACACACGTCATCATGTATAAGTTAGATCTATAGGAACAGAACAAGAGTGTGTAGGGCCCAATACGAGCCGCTAGATGGCAGCACATCTACTCTAACATGGCAGATATAGGCGTCTAACTTAAATCAGGACTTATAAAGTATCTTCAAACTGAAAAAAATAACTGCATTTATCCCCCATGAAGCTAAATATGCAGGTGTCTGTACTCTGTGCTCGTATAAACCGTTGTGTTTTGGTCCTCTTTCCGCTCAGGTCGTGTCCACAGACTTCAACGGCGACTGTCGCTCGTCCATCTTCGACGCCGGCGCCGGCATCGCCCTCAACGAGCACTTCGTCAAGCTGGTTTCATGGTGAGCAAAGCGGTGATCAGCTGATGAGACCAACAGTTTATGTAAACCCTAAATAAGGAGGAGGGGCTTCCAAGGTTCGTTCGGCTGTTTGCAGCCGAGAAGTTCTCATTCGCCTCCTCGGAGTCACAGGAAGTCCCTTAGGGAACAAAAAGCCCATTTTCATGATACCAAACACAAGAAATGAAGCTTCACATTCATGGCTGTGCAGCTAGGTCACTTTTCTAACTTTGTTTTGACTAAAATCTAATAGAATATACTTCATGTGACTAAAATGGATGGAGGAGAAATGGATGATGGAAGTGAATTCCCGAATGACCTTTTGTTTGTGTCAAGTTATCCGACTGTAAGGAGGAGTAAACAACGACTTAACTATAATAAACACAACATTTATGAAAGACGCAGCTATGTTTTAATAGATTCATGACAAAGAGTGACTGCTTCTTTCTTAAAGTTCATTAAATATCCATTTCTTGCACACTTAGAAGCATTTTTTTTTCATTAGTGAACAATTCCATAAAACATGCACATTTCCGAACTGAATTCTGAATTTTCTTTTTTTTATATATATATATATATATATATTTCTCTTGCTCTACAAACCATGCGTTTCCCTAACGACACACGTTATTCCCCGTCATAAATATCCCATATTTCCTCTGTCTGTCCGCAGGTACGACAACGAGTTCGCCTACAGCCACCGCGTGTGCGACCTGGTCCTGCACATGGCCGCCAAGGAGTGAAGTCCTGTCGCGGCTCTCCGTCTCCTCCCCGCGATCCCCCTCGTCCTCCACCTGTAACCGGACGCCATCCGCCTCCAAGTCTAACCGATCACAAACAATCATCATAATACCCTTTTTTTTTTTTTTATATATATATATATATGATATAAGTGTAGAGATGATTTTCCATCGCCGAGCTTTATTGTACTGAATGGTCTGGTTGCACTAAACATGATAATAAAGTCCTCTAGATCGTGGAAAGGCGATGATGTCGTTTTTACTCGCTGTGATTAGTGGAGATAATCGATCTAATAGGTCTGTTTTTATATTAAAATGTTGTCTGATATCTGTATTTTAGTCAAATATTCAAACATCTCCACCCCGGAGCTGTTAAATTAGTCCTGACCGGACAAATTACATTAAGTTTTGTGCAAAATATGAAATTTATTTCTGGGAGAATGGCCAAAATTTAATTAGGTAGTTAATTTGTCCAACAATATTATTACATTATTTCTGAGGACACGTGTCACTCCTGATAACGGTACATAAATAATGTGTCTCTCTTAATTACCTCTCACCACTTTGTGGTTTACGCGTCACTTTTAATTCACTCATTTTGTTGTCAGGGAGAAAATGTCCCCCAAACATTCAGTCATCTGGAAACATCACAGTCAAGGGCAAGCAAATGTTTTATTGTAAGCTTTATTGTCATTATACTCACAAAGAAAATGTACCAACAGATATTCAAAGTTAGAATAGAATAAAGAATAGATGAAAGAAATAGAACACAGTATATAAAAGCAGATCTCAAGGAAGAAATATTTTATTATTATTATAAATATTACATTATATTTACCAGGAATATAAACAGTATATAGGGTGCACTCCACGCTTAAACTCTAATGGGCAACTGAATTTACATAATTTTATATATATTATATAATTATATATATATATTTACATAATTTTATATATTTATTTACATTATTTTATATATTTATTTACATTATTTTATTTTTATTTTATTTGTAATATATATATTTTTTTTATTTAATTAAAAAAAAATGTTTATTAATCGAGTTTCTGCAATAACAGAGGGCTGTTCAAATATAAAAATAATCAGCCAGGATCTCAACCGCTGTTCTGTTCCACCTTAGTGACGTTGAGTTTGGTGCAGAATATGAAATTAGTTTCTGGGAGAAAAGCCAAAAATAAAATCAGCCTATTGCAACACGGTCCACCCCGAGAAGAGGTGCGGGGGGAGGTGGAGCACTTCCTGGGTGAAAGAGGGAGACGTGACCCCCCCATAAGAAATCTGACCCCTTAAACAACTACCAAGTATGTTACCTGTTACTCGCAATCATTCACAATTTAGACAACTATGCCCAGAATGTGAGTGAGAATATACAACTACCTGTTGATAGTTAGCTCCTCGAAGTCAGCTGTTAACTTAATAAACTAAAGTTAGTTATTAGAAGTCAGCTGTTAACTTAATAAACTAAAGTTAATTATTAGAAGTCAGCTGTTAACTGTAATAAACTAAAGTTAGTTATTAGAAGTCAGCTATTAACTGTAATAAACTAAAGTTAGTTATTAGAAGTCAGCTGTTAACGTAATAAACTAAAGTTAGTTATTAGAAGTCAGCTGTTAACGTAATAAACTAAAGTTAGTTATTAGAAGTCAGCTGTTAACGTAATAAACTAAAGTTAGTTATTAGAAGTCAGCTGTTAACGTAATAAACTAAAGTTAGTTATTAGAAGTCAGCTGTTAACGTAATAAACTAAAGTTAGTTATTAGAAGTCAGCTGTTAACGTAATAAACTAAAGTTAGTTATTAGAAGTCAGCTGTTAACTGTAATAAACTAAAGTTAGTTATTAGAAGTCAGCTGTTAACGTAATAAACTAAAGTTAGTTATTAGAAGTCAGCTGTTAACTGTAATAAACTAAAGTTAGTTATTAGAAGTCAGCTGATAACCATAAAGGTGTAAAGGTTCATTTATTTCTTGTTTTTAAGGTTAAACGTTTAAAAAGGTTTCAGGTTTTAAAGGTGAACTAAAAGGCATTAAAAACACATCGGGTTTTGTAACATTATTTTATATATCGATGTCCGAAGAGCAAAACCTCCGATCTGAAGAATGCACTTTTTTGAGAATACTAAAAAAAAACTTGTTTTCTTGCAGAATGCTATTTGTTAAGGATACCCAGTAAATAAAACAAAATACAACAAATATATAAATATACAAAGTGCAGATAGGAGGGTATCCCCCACTCCCCTGGATCGCGTTGCAGACAGGAGGTTTTGCCCATCGATACAATTGATCCGGGACGTTTTAAATACTCAGGTGCGCCTCTACTCTGGTCACTACGGGAGCGCGCGCTGCTCCTCTGCTCGCGGCAGTACGGCGCGTGAACGCCGCAGTCAGTCGCTCGTGTTGATCCGCGAGCTCCGCTGCGCCTCTGCTCGACACCCTGCTCCGACTCACCTCCCCATCGGGAGCCAGAGTTCGCGTTTCCTCCTCTCGCTGCCAGGTACCGCGCTCATATTTATATATATTTTTTTTATATCACGGCTGTAAATATCTATAAAATATCTCGTAAGCGCTTAATTCTAAGGCCTAGAATAAACATGTTATTATAGTGCGCGTCGCCTCTTGTGATCTCTCGACTCAGCCCTGCGTAAAAGTAAACTCAGCCTCCTCATTCTGCCGCAGAGTCCCGCGGTGTGTTTGTTCAGAGGCGCGTTGTTGACTGTTTCCCATAACGCGTCATCATTACTGTAATAAGATTCTTATTTTCGTTGTTTTGTTATTTTCGCTGCGATTTCTGGGCCCGTGAAGCACCCGTTTTTAATCCGCGTCACCCGAGGTGTTGAAAGCGAGGCTCGAGGAGGGGGACTCGGAAAAAACAAAGAGGGGCCCGATTCCGGTTCGCGGCTGCAATCAGGTTGTAAACGGGATTATTTGCGTTGAATAGCCTTTATAGGAGTCTGGGTTAATGCCGGATTTCGAGCACTTCAGATTTTCCTATTCGAGCATGAATCCGGTCCTGGGGGAGAGCGGCTTCCTGGCCCCGCAGCAGCACCACCACCACCACCAGATGACGAACGACTCCGCAATCCTGGAGCCGGGCTACTTCCTGGGCGACCACGGCGGGTTCGGCCCGGACGGGCTGTCCGGGCTGGACCTGGGCTCCCTCCCGCCCTCGGGCCTCGCCTACCTGCACCTGAGCAACCCGGTGCACCGCGCGCCCCCCGCGGCCGCGGCGCTGCGCAACGACCTGGGCTCCAACATCAGCGTCCTGAAGACCCTGAACCTGCGCTTCCGCTGCTTCCTGGCCAAGGTGCACGAGCTGGAGCGCAGGAACAAGGTGCTGGAGAAGCAGCTGCAGCAGGCGCTGGAGGAGAACGGCGGCGGGGACGCGCACCAGAAGCCGCTGACGAAGGAGATCGGGGTCCAGACTGGATTTATTGGGCCCATTCCAGCCAGACCGGGCCTGATCCCGCTCCACAACGCCAACAACTCGGCCTACCTGCCCGGCGGCCTCCTCTCCCCGACCCTGAACCCGCCTCCTCTTTTTGACAACAAATACCTGGGGGGCAACCTCCACCCGGTCTCCACGGACTCGAACTCCAACCTCACCACGTCCGGTTTCTCCACCAGCCCGGCCCTGAGCCCCAGCGACCCGTCCAGGACCATCAGCACCAACATCAACGAGCGCTGCGCCCCCCACGCGGGGCCGAACACCAACAGAACCCCGCCTCCCCCCCCGCGGTTCCTCCCCGGGGCGCTCTGGTCCTTCAACCACGCCCGCCGGTTCGGCGCCGGGAGGGAGTCGTGCGCTTCCGGTCCCGGAGCCGCCTGGACGCAGCCGGACGGCGTCGGGGTCCAGATCGACACCATCACGCCGGAGATCAGGGCCCTGTACAACGTGCTGGCCAAGGTGAAGCGCGAGAGAGACGAGTACAAGATGAGGTGAGGCTCGTCCACTCCGGACATGGCTGCATTGTTTGCGTCATCAAACCCAATGCAAACATGCATTTATTATTATCACGATGCATGAATGGGCAGGGATTTGGTTTCTGGTCAAAGTGAGCAACTTCTCAAGGTGAAATATCACAAAAATAAGAACATTTGACCCATATTGCGATCACAATATGGCAAAATCACATTAGAAACAATACAATTAATTGCATTTTTTTTTTTTAATCCATTTGCCTTGTTGTGAAAGTAAACAAATAATTTTCCTTGAAATCATTCATTTAAAAAAAATAAATAAATACCATAAATCCTCAGTAGGAGTTTGGTACTGAGGTCACCAGCTCTAAACACACTCTCACAGTCATCATGCACCAACAGTATGGTGTATTTACAAAATGCCTTATACTTCATATTGTACATAGTCGATGCTCAAAGTACACACTCCGTGTGTTTCAGCTCCTTCAGAGTCCACATAGTCATCGATCTCTCCGAGAAGCTGAGACCTGGTTTAACTGAGTCGGGTTGAGTGGTTTTGAATTTGTCAACCCAAACCGTTTCTGCTGAGTCGGCGATGTGTCCGCTTTGTTTGGGTCAGCGGGTGCAGTGCTGCAAAGCGCTGAGCAGGGCCGCTTTATGGCAGGCTTCACGGGGCCCTTTTTAAAAAAAATATATATATATATATATATTTGGCAGATGATTTCATCCAAAGTGACTTCCGCTAAGTGCATTCATTCAAAGTCTATGACTCAGAGCTCAAAGTCACACAGACCTGGAAGTGCATTTCTGTTGGCGTCAACGTGAGAAACGTGTGATTTAGTTATTTAACTCATCTTAATGGAACTTCACAGCATTGTTCATAATGATATCACACACACACACACACACACACACACACACACACACGGTAATATTTACCCATGTGTTGTGTTGGCCTTCTACTCCTTCTAAAAAATATTGTAAATATTGTAACACATGTATGACAATTGTCATTTTTTTAAGCATTGCAATAAATAAATATGACACTGGAATATATTGAACTATAATTGCACCTGTAGTTGCAGTTCTTTTTTTATTTTTTGTGACCTTTTGTCCCGAACAGCAGGAGCTCACATGGTTTATAACAGAAATAAAAGCCTCAGAGCAGAGCAGGATGCTTCTGCATGGACAGAAGGAATATCTTTATGAATGGACAGAAGGAATATCTTTATGAATGGACAGAAGGAAAATATCTTTATGAATGGACAGCGTTATTATTCTGACATGTGAAGCTCTGCTCTGTCTGAAGGCCTTTACTGCTGCTTCATGCTTAAAAAACCCCGACCTCACTAGTGTGTGCTGAGGTCAAACCGTCACTCACATCGACACCAGATCCAGATCCAGATCCAGAACCAGATCCAGAACCAGAACCAGCAGCTCCCTCTCTGATCTGCTTGAGTTCTGCACTAAAACCACATTCAGGTTTTGCGTGTTTTGAAAGTGAGCTCGAGATCGAAGCGGTTCACATATTGTTTTGTTTGCTCCTTCGTCTTTATATGTATTTTAGTTTTTTTTTCTTCTGTTTGTCTCTGCCCTATGTAAAGCGTCTTTGAGTACTTAGAAAAGCGCTATATAAAATTAAAGCATTATTATTATTATCATTATTATTATTACATTTCCTCCATTTAAGAAGTATTTTTTGCTTTCTTCGTGTGATTTATACTTTTTTTTTTTACAGGAAGGATTGATTCACAATGTACATCAGTTAAGTAGGACTGCATCTAACCATTATTTTATTATTATTAATCGATTAGTAGTTTGGTCTATAAACGGTGAACGTCTGTTTCCTGAATCTTTACCGACTACGTGATTATGAAACTAGTTGCTGAATGATGTTAGCTGACGACTAACGTTTGATTTAATGGGCAGTGAGGAGGGTTGAGACTTTATTTAGATCTCCATTTGTTTCCGTTAGCTCTGCACGTGAGGAGGAGCCACTTCAGGGGTCAAAACACACGTTTTAGAAACGCTGTGAAGTTTAAAGTCTTTTGGGGGGAAAGAAGAAATCATGACTATTATTTATTTTTTTTACTCTTAAGAAAGATGCACACTGGTGTAGCTTTGAGGTGAAGTCACCAGAGTTTACGTTTCCTAGAAACTTAAATATATATATATATATATATATATATATATATAAAAACAGACTCAGCAGTTTAAACAGTCAGATTGAGAAGTTCTCTTAGTTTGGTACATCTATAATCTCATACGTTGTTCTGGAGGGAGGAGCCAGCTGTTGTTCCTCTCACGTCATCTCCTCGTCTTCCTCTCTCTTCTCTCTCTTGGTCCTCTTCGTTTTGGTCTCCCCCCCCTCCCCCCCCCTCCCCCTCCAGCTGGGTTTTGTCCTGGTACCTGCAATGCAGCACTGGCCTGTGACCGCCAGCGGTGATGTCACCCAGTCTCCTCTCTGTCTGTCTCCATTTGTATCTTTCACCCTCTCAGTGTCTCTCTCTCTCTCTCTCTCTCTGTCTCTCTCTCTCTCTCTCTCTCCCTCTCTCTCCCTCTCTCTCTCTCTCTCCCTCTCTCCTCTCTCTCTCTCTCTCTCTCTCTCTCTCTCTCTCTCTCTCTCTCTCTCTCTCTCTCTCTCTCTCTCTCTCTCTCTCTCTCTCTCTCTCTCTCTCTCTCTCTCTCTCTCTCTCTCTGCATATCTTCACCCCTCCTCACATTTACTCCCTCTCCATTTTTATGCTTTCTTGTTCTGTGTATTTTCTTTTGTTATTATTGAAACGTTTGCTGCTGTCCCTGTTGACTCATCATCCATCTTTGCCCTTCTGCCTGCACACACCTCGTCCCCCCTCCCTCCCCCCTCCCTCCCCCGCCCCGTCCCATGTGAGCCTCTGCAGCGTCAGGCGAAATATAATTGTATGCTGCAGCAGGAATATCTTCCTCCCCCGGTGTTAAGGCCCCGAACCAGGAACACCAGCCCAGATGTGTTTAATACAAACACGCTGTCAACTCTGAGCATACCGACATCACCTCGATGCACTGTCGAGTGTGTGTGTGTGTGTGTGTGTGTGTGTGTGTGTGTGTGTGTGTGTGTGTGTGTGTGTGTGTGTGTGTGTGTGTGTCTGAGCCCGCTGCCTCCCAGTGGCTCTGATATTAAAGGGAACTGGTTTTCGCTCATTAACTGAAGTTCACATTTTACATCACCACTGGTTTTTATTTTCCAGAACACAAAACGGGGTTTTTTTTCCGATTGATTTCCTTCACAGAACCTTTTTTTTTTTTTTTAAATCAAGTTGGAAGAGACTTGTAGTTCGAGGTTCAGTAAATATTCCACAATCGTGAGTGTATTGTTGTTTCGTGGTCGGAGATGTGTGATGGTGGAAACGGGGAATTATTGTGTTTGGATTTTAAAGTTTGGCTGCGAACGTTTTAAAGGAATACTTTTGACTTTTTGGTTGATTTGTTTTTGCATTCTTAGAGCTGGATGAGCCGACCGATACCACTCTCATGACTGATCGCTGAGAATAAAGCTGGAGTCAGTAGTAGAGAGACAAATACTCAATTTGAGATTGGAACCTTTGTGATTTTCAATAAAGTCAAACAACAATTACTTTGTGAGCCAAAAACAACTAATTAGATAAAAGGTTTTAATTAGTGAGCTTTAGAGGAGTTGGTTAACTCTGGACAGAGCCAGGCTAGATGTTCCCCTCTGCGTCCAGTCGTTATGCTAAGCTAAGCTAATCACTGCTTTGAGCTGATGCACCGACGGTTCCTTTAAAGGAAGTCAAAGTCGTCTGTTGCTTAGAGACAGAACAGGAAGTGTTGACTTCACGTCTTCCTCTCCACGACGTCCGAGTCACACAACGCTCTGTGTGAGATGTTCTTATGGACCTTTAGCTCCTCTTCAACACGCTTTTTATCCACCAGATGAACCAGACACCTCAGAGCCTCAGATCCTCAGATCCTATAATACCTCAGTAGAATAACTCGGTATAATACCTCTATAGTACCTCTATAATACCTCTATAATACCTCAGTAGAATACCTCTATAATACCTCAGTAGAATACCTCTATAATACCTCTATAATACCTCTAGAATACCTCAGTATAATACCTCTATAATACCTCAGAAGAATACCTCGGTATAATACCTCTATAGTACCTCTATAATACCTCAGCATAGTACCTCTATAATACCTCAGTAGAATACCTCGGTATAATACCTCTATAGTACCTCTATAATACCTCAGTAGAATACCTCGGTATAATATCTCTATAGTACCTCTATAATACTTCAGTATAGTACCTCTATAATACCTCAGTAGAATACCTCGGTATAATACCTCTATAGTACCTCTATAATACTTCAGTATAGTACCTCTATAATACCTCAGTAGAATACCTCGGTATAATACCTCTATAGTACCTCTATAATACTTCAGTATAGTACCTCTATAATACCTCAGTAGAATACCTCGTATAATACCTCTATAGTACCTCTATAATACTTCTATAGTACCTCTATAATACCTCAGTAGAAACCCTATAATACCTCTATAGTACCTCTATAATACTTCAGTATAGTACCTCTATAATACCTCAGTAGAATACCTCTATAGTACCTCTATAATACCTCTATAGTACCTCTATAATACCTCTATAGTACCTCTATAATACCTCTATAATACCTCTATAGTACCTCTATAATACCTCTATAATACCTCTATAGTACCTCTATAATACCTCTATAATACCTCTATAGTACCTCTATAATACCTCAGTAGAATACCTTGGTATAATAGCGTTACTACCTTCTGTGTTGTAGATGGGAGGAAGAGTACACAGCCAGAATGGACCTGCAGGAGAAGGTGGCTGAGCTGGAGGAGGTAAAGTCACCTTTTAACCTCCTTCTTTCTTCTTCTTCTTCTCTCTTCTCTTCTTCTCTTCTTCTCTTCTTCTTCTTCTTCTTCTTCTTCTTCTTCTTCTTCTTCTTCTTCTTCTCCTCCTCCTTCTTCTTCTCCTCCTACCTTCTTCTCCTTCTTCTTCTTCTTCTTCTCCTTCTCCTTAACCTTCTTCTCCTTCTTCTTCTTCTTCTTCTCCTCCTTCTTCTTCTTCTCCTCCTTCTTCTTCTTCTTCTTCTTCTTCTTCTCCTTCTCCTTCTCCTTCTTCTCCTTCTTCTTCTCCTCCTTCTTCTTCTTCTTCTTCTTCTCCTCCTTCTTCTCCTCCTCCTTCTTTTTCTTCTTCTCCTTTTTCTTCTCCTTCTCCTTCTTCTTCTTCTCCTTCTTCTTCTCCTCCTCCTTCTCCTCCTTCTTCTCCTTCTTCTCCTTCTTCTCCTCCTTCTTCTCCTCCTTCTTCTCCTCCTCCTCCTTCTTTTTCTTCTTCTCCTCCTTTTTCTTCTCCTCCTCCTTCTTCTTCTTCTCCTCCTCCTTCTTCTACTTCTTCTTCTTCTTCTCCTCCTCCTTCTTCTCCTCCTTCCTCCTTCTTCTTCTCCTTCTTCTTCTCCTTCTTCTTCTCCTCCTTCTTCTTCTTCTTCTCCTTCTTCTTCTCCTCCTTCTTCTCCTCCTTCTTCTCCTCCTTCTTCTTCTCCTTCTTCTCTTCCTTCTTCTTCTTCTCCTTCTCCTCCTTCTTCTTCTTCTTCTTCTTCTCCTTCTTCTTCTCCTTCTCCTCCTTCTTCTTCTCCTCCTTCTTCTCCTCCTTCTTCTTCTTCTCCTTCTCCTTCTTCTCCTTCTCCTCCTTCTTCTTCTTCTCCTCCTTCTTCTCCTCCTCCTTCTCCTTCTTCTCCTTCTCCTTCTTCTTCTGAATGCTTCTCAGCTCTTCTTTAAATAACAAACAGTCCAAATCATGAAACCCACAGCTTCTTTCTCTTCCTTTTATTATGAAAGGCATTAAATCCATCGTACTGAACACGATCATTTATTGTCTTCATGCAACACGATGGATGTCGTTGTAGCCAATCACACGAGTGCAGCTGAAGTCCACTTTTTAATGTGCATCAGGAGGAAAAACACAATTCTAGGGATTCAACATGGCCGACATTTTAACATCGTGTGTGTGTGTGTGTGTGTGTGTGTGTGTGTGTGTGTGTGTGTGTAGGACCTGCAGGAGAGCGAGGTGTGCCAGGACGAGCTGGCTCTGAGGGTGAAGCAGCTGAAGGCCGAGCTCGTCCTCTTCAAAGGACTCGTCAGCAACGTGAGTCTGCTCCGGGACTCAAGCAGAATCTGGATTCCACTGTTGTTGTTGTTGTTGTTGTTGTTGTTGTTGTTGTTGTTTTTGAGATAAGAACCTCTTCTCTCTCCACCAGAACCTGTCGGACCTGGACAGTAAGATCCAGGAGAAGGCCATGAAGGTGGACATGGACATCTGCCGCCGCATCGACATCACCGCCCGCCTGTGTGACGTCGCCCAGCAGAGGAACTGCGAGGACATGATCCACATGTTCCAGGTTCGTTTAGGTTTTTTTTTAGCGATATTTAAATAAAAAAAAAAAACGTCCCTCGGAAAAAACGAAATCCGCCCTGCCTTCGCTCCTCGGTTAAACGCGTGTCCTTCCAGCAGGTGGCCACGCCCCCTCCCACGCTGGGCGGCCGCGCCCGGAAGCAGAGCGGGCAGTCGGCGAGGGGCGGGGACGGAGACGAGCTGAGCGCCTCCGAAAGCGAAGGGGGCGGGGCTAAGGACGAGGAGTCGTGCAGCACGTCGGCCAATCAGATCAACGAGCAGATGCAGAGGATGCTGAATCAGCTGTGGGTGTTTAGGCCCGAGGATGCTTTTAACACACTGCTGTTCAACCAGGACGTTAATGTGTGTGTGTGTGTGTGTGTGTGTGTGTGTGTGTGTGTGTGTGTGTGTGTGTGTGTGTGTGTGTGTGTCCAGGAGGGAGTGTGAGTTTGAGGATGACTGTGACAGTCTGGCCTGGGAGGAAACAGAGGAAACTCTTCTGCTCTGGGAAGATTTTCCTGGATACCCTCTGGGAGTGGAAACACAGGGAGAGGTACGTAAACACACACACACACACACACACACACACACAGACACACACACACACACACACACACACACACACACACACACACATAGACACACCACAGACACACACACAGACACACACAGACACACACACAGACACACACACAGACACACACACCACAGACACAGACACCACACACACACCACAGACACAGACACACAAAAACACACGGACACATACACACACCACACCACACCACACACACACAGACACACACACACACAGACACACACACACACACACACACACACACACACACACACACACACGCACACACCACACACCACACACACACACACACACACATACACACACACACACACACACACCACACACCACACACCAGACACACACACATTATCTTCACTTTTTTACACACTTCATGTTTTCAGCACCAAGATGCTGTTGGTTTGTTTTTTGTCTTTTCAAGTATTTTATTACTTATAATTACATGTTATTAGTTTTTAATCTGATTAAACACATCAGACGACGGCTTCAATTGAACTTTATGACTTTAATAACTCAAATAAACAAATCCGTGAGATTTTGAGTTTGAAATAATGTTCAGAAATAAAAGCCTGTGAGTGTTTTGTTGTTACCTTTTTTGTGAAACTGTTAAAAAACATTGAATTTCAAAATAAAATGTTTGCACAAATTATTCAAACCGTTGAGAAAGACTGAGAAAAGTGTGTTTTAAACATCTTAGTACAGATGTGTGTGTGTGTGTGTGTGTGTGTGTGTGTGTGTGTGTGTAGGACCTGCAGGACACATTCCCAGATTTTAATCCCTCACGCCAGTTTTTTTTTTAATCTTCAGGTTTTTTAAAAGTTATTTCACAAGCTCAACATGTTGCCAACCCGGCTAACTGTCATGAATCAAAACACCGTCGTGTTTCATAAAACTGCAAAAAAAATGGACAATGACCCCAAAACACCTGAAGTTGCATCTTTTGAAAACAACAGAGAAGTCAGAGCCTCAGAAGGGCCGGACGTTGGATGAAAACAGGAAGTGCCTTCAGAATGTGAACGCTGTCTAATAGAATGTAGCTTACGGTCCACATCTCATAATGTAGTGTTTTATTATTATTATTATTGTTATTATTGTTATTATTCATTATTCTGTCCCCCCCCCGTGGTGTCCAGCTGCAGCAGCAGGAGGAGTCCATCGAGGAAGTGATCAAAGACACAGAGTGTCTGTTCAAGACCAGAGAGAAGGAATACCAGGAGACCATCGACCAGATCGAGGCGAGTCGCCTTTATTCTGAACTTTATCCTGAACTTTATTCTGAAACTTTATTCTGAACTTTATTCTGAAGTTCTGAACTTTATTCTGAAACTTTATTCTGAAATTCTGAACTTTATTCTGAAACTTTATTCTGAACTTTATCCTGAACTTTATTCTGAACTTTATTCTGAACTTTATTCTGAAATTCTGAACTTTATTCTGAAACTTTATTCTGAAATTCTGAACTTTATTCTGAAATTCTGAACTTTATTCTGAACTTTATTCTGAAATTCTGAACTTTATTCTGAAACTTTATTCTGAAATTCTGAACTTTATTCTGAACTTTATTCTGAAATTCTGAACTTTATTCTGAACTTTATTCTGAACTTTATCCTGAACTTTATTAAATTCTGAACTTTATTCTGAACATTCTGAACTTTATCACTTTAATTCTGACTTTAAAATTCTGAACTTTATTCTGAACTTTATTCTGAAATTCTGAACTTTATTCTACAGACTTTATTCTGAAATTCTGAACTTTATTGAACTTTATTGAAATTCACAACTTTATTCTGAAATTCTGAACATTCTGAACTTTATTCTGAAATTCTGAACTTTACATTCTGAACTTTATTCTGAACTTTATTCTGAACTTTATTCTGAAATTCTGAACTTTATTCTGAACTTTATTCTGAACTTTATCCTGAACTTTATTCTGAAATTCTGAACTTTATCCTGAACTTTATTCTGAAATTCTGAACTTTATTCTGAACTTTATCCTGAACTTTATTCTGAAATTCTGAACTTTATTCTGAACTTTATTCTGAACTTTATTCTGAAATTCTGAACTTTATTCGGAGACAAACATTCGTAGTGGCACTGTGAGGATTCACCGCTCATATTAAGTAAAAGAAGAAAGTAAATATTGTGTTTATTCGTAGCTTTGAGTTAGCAATGTGGATGGGACTCTGGTTGCTACCGTACTTGTTAAAGTAATAACAATAATACTAATAATAGAGTTGTTGGTTCCAGAGGCCGATTCTTAATGCGTATTATTACCCATGAGCCTCTGCTGACGGAGCTTATTGAAAACGGTTCGTTGTCGAGAACAAAACAAAAAGTGAATAGATTCACGTTGCCGGTATTAAGGGTCCTTGTTGAAATGCACCTTGGGAGTCGTAGTTCACGGAGGCTTCTCCGTCCACAGCTTTCCACTTTTTTTACGTCATAAAAATGTTTTCTGACGCGTCCTCCATCTTTCAGGTGGATCTGGCGACGGCCAAGAGCGACATGAACCGTCACCTGCACGAGTACATGGAGATGTGCTCCATGAAGAGAGGCCTGGACGTCCAGATGGAGACCTGCAGGAGACTCATCACACAGAGCGGAGACAGGTGAGGCACACACACACACACACACACACACACACACACACACACACACACATCTATCCTACCACTAGAAATGGCCCCTAGAGGGTTGAAGGGGGAAGACGTTGTCCTGTGGTTGTGTGATATGGTGATAAACACTCAGATGGAAGTATATAAATTGAACTGTACATGAAAGATGCAGTTTTACTGGAATAAAAGAAATCAAAGGATACATTTTTATTTTAAATTATGACTTAATCAGTGAGTTGAATGCGTCGAAAGACTTGTTGACCTTTTTCACGGCAGACATTTTGACACTCAACAGGTTTAATTAACAACAATAATGACGGCTGCATTCCATTTCGCTGTCCAGTGGAGTGTCCTATTGGTTTCACTATGGGAGACGAGGTCACGATCAGCAGTTTTATTATTATTATTATTATTATTATTATTATTATTGCGTTTGATTCACAGAGCTAAAACCAAACTTTCCAAACTGTAAATCTAAGAAACCCAGAAGATTGTTTCACATTTAAAAGGTATTTCCATAATCTGTAAAGAGTCTTTTAACCTGGTAAAGCGTAAACATGTTTCCAGGACTCGATATCTTTGAAGGTTTCCACCAAAATTAACCAGAACCAAGAAATATTCAGAGTTTTCCAGTCGAACGATAACCTGCATTCGATGCGTTTTGTGCCCAGAAAGAAAGAAAAATGAATGTATGTATTTTTGAATGCTGATGGTTAGAAGAGTCTTCTTTTTTTTTTTAATACAGAAGTCCTTTCTTGACTGAGTTCCAGAGCTTTTAATCATATCACACTGTCTTCCTCAGCAGAGGGAGTTAATTGTTCAAATTTCCATTTTTCAGAGCTCTTTTAAAGATTTCTCGTCCATGTTTGTGTAAAAATAAACCAAAAATATATAAAATGATTATTATATAGATAGATAGATAGATAGATAGATAGATAGATAGATAGATAGATAGATAGATAGATAGATAGATAGATACTTTATTAATCCCGCAAGGGGACATTCTTTCAGTACAGCAGCATTTTTACATAAGAAAAGAACAATATATACAAAAATAGAATAGAAGAAGAAGAAGAAGAAAATAAGAAAAATGCACAATATATACAACAAATAGAATAATAATAATATTAAATAAAATTAACTAACAAAACGAAACAGTAGTTTGTGCCTTATATATATATATATATATATATATATATATATTTATTTATTTATTTATTTATTTATTTTTTAGTGACATGACTGAATAACAAATGAGAGGCACAAACTTTAAAGAAACAAAAGGAGGTAATAAAGAAAATCTTCAGCTTTCAGGTTCAACGTGGAGGAAACATTGGACATTGGAGTGACGAAGGCTGAAGTCCCGTTATTCTTTTATCCTCCCTCTCCAGGACGTCGCCCTCGCTCATCACGCTGACGGTGGACGACTCCGACGGCGAGGAGAAGAAGAAGAAGAAGAACCCGGCTCTCCCTGCCGAGTCGGAGACCGGCGTTTCTTACTGCGACGCCAACGCCGCCATCCCTCCGCTGACCTGGAGGAAACCCTAACGCACTCCGACGCTCTTCTCTCCCTCCAATGTCTCTGTGGGTTTTAAGGACCAGCAGATGTAAAATAGCCTCTCTTTCTTTTTTCTTTTTTTTTTTATCTTTAAGCTTCTTTAAAAGCAGCCAGTCTGATAATGTTTGGTCCGTTTTACTGGACGACCTGACAGCAGGTAGATTTGAGCAAAAAAAGGTGGATTAAATCTGTATAAATTAAAGAAAACCACACAAAAGCAGAATTTGCTTGCAAAGCTTATTGAGGGAATTATTAAAAAAAATAAAGAAACAGGCAGTAATTCTTCACTTGATGTTTAGATGCTGCCCTCCTGTGGTTATCAGCTGTACCTGCACCTCAGTGAAGGTCAAACCGAAACAAAATGTCCCTTTTTTTTTAAAACATTCAGACTAAAGGGGTTTTATTTTGATCTTGCTGTGGAGTGCAGGAGCTGATGCCTCGATGCCTTTCAGCTCTCAGGTGCAGGAGAGTCGGTAACGCACAAAGAAAGAGTTTGCACACAAACTGCTCACATGTATGAACAGTTTAACTATTTATTATCATAGACTGCTTGGTTTTATTATCTATTTTTACTTCATTGTGTTTAATCCTGTCATGTGCTGCATCTTTAAAATGTTGCGAGTAAAGCAGAAAATGAACTCCTAAAAGTGAAATAACCCGATCGCCATCGTCTGGGAAAGTTAACCATTTAACAGAAAGTTAACCATTTAACAGAAAGTTAACTATTTAACAGAAAGTTAACTATTTACAGAAAGTTAACTATTTAACAGAAAGTTACTATTTAACAAAAGTTAACATTTAACAAAAGTTACAACAAAAACAACAAAGTTAACTATTTAACAGAAAGTTACTATTTAACAGAAAGTTACATTTACAGAAAGTTAACTATTTAACAGAAAGTTAACCATTTAACAGAAAGTTAACTATTTAACAGAAAGTTAACCATTTAACAGAAAGTTAACTATTTAACAGAAAGTTAACTATTTAACAGAAAGTTAACTATTTAACAGAAAGTTAACTATTTACAGAAAGTTAACTATTTAACAGAAAGTTAACTATTTAACAGAAAGTTAACTATTTAACAGAAAGTTAGCTATTTAACAGAAAGTTAACTATTTAACAGAAAGTTAACTATTTAACAGAAAGTTAGCTATTTAACAGAAAGTTAACCATTTAACAGAAAGTTAACTATTTAACAGAAAGTTAGCTATTTACTGAAAGTTAACTATTTAACAGAAAGTTAACTATTTAACAGAAAGTTAACTATTTACAGAAAGTTAACTATTTAACAGAAAGTTAACCATTTAACAGAAAGTTAACTATTTAACAGAAAGTTAACTATTTACAGAAAGTTAACTATTTACAGAAAGTTAACTATTTAACAGAAAGTTAACCATTTAACAGAAAGTTAACCATTTAACAAAAAGTTAACTATTTAACAGAAAGTTAACATTTAACAGAAAGTTAACTATTTAACAGAAAGTTAACTATTTAACAGAAAGTTAACTATTTAACAGAAAGTTAACTATTTAACAGAAAGTTAACTATTTAACAGAAAGTTAACCATTTAACAGAAAGTTAACTATTTAACAGAAAGTTAACTATTTACAGAAAGTTAACTATTTAACAGAAAGTTAACCATTTAACAGAAAGTTAACTATTTAACAGAAAGTTAACTATTTACAGAAAGTTAACTATTTACAGAAAGTTAACTATTTAACAGAAAGTTAACCATTTAACAGAAAGTTAACCATTTAACAAAAAGTTAACTATTTAACAGAAAGTTAACCATTTAACAGAAAGTTAACTATTTAACAGAAAGTTAACTATTTAACAGAAAGTTAACTATTTAACAGAAAGTTAACTATTTAACTGAAAGTTAACTATTTAACAGAAAGTTAACCATTTAACAGAAAGTTAACTATTTAACAGAAAGTTAACTATTTACAGAAAGTTAACTATTTAACAGAAAGTTAACCATTTAACAGAAAGTTAACTATTTAACAGAAAGTTAACCATTTAACAGAAAGTTAACTATTTAACAGAAAGTTAACTATTTAACAGAAAGTTAACTATTTAACAGAAAGTTAACTATTTACAGAAAGTTAACTATTTAACAGAAAGTTAACTATTTAACAGAAAGTTAGCTATTTACAGAAAGTTAACTATTTAACAGAAAGTTAGCTATTTAACAGAAAGTTAACTATTTAACAGAAAGTTAACTATTTACAGAAAGTTAACTATTTAACAGAAAGTTACTATTTACAGAAAGTTAGCTATTTAACAGAAAGTTAACTATTTAACAGAAAGTTCAGAAAGTTAACTATTTAACAGAAAGTTAACCATTTAACAAAATCAGAAAGTTAACTATTTAACAGAAAGTTAACCATTTAACAGAAAGTTAACTATTTAACAGAAAGTTAGCTATTTAACAGAAAGTTAACTATTTAACAGAAAGTTCAGAAAGTTAACTATTTAACAGAAAGTTAACCATTTAACGGAAAGTTACTATTTAACAGAAAGTTAACATTTAACGGAAAGTTAACTATTTACAGAAAGTTAACCATTAACAGAAAGTTAACTATTTAACAGAAAGTTCAGAAAGTTAACTATTTAACGGAAAGTTAACCATTTAACGGAAAGTTAACTATTCAACAGAAAGTTAACTATTTAACACAAAGTTCAGAAAGTTCAGAAAGTTAACCATTTAACGGAAAGTTAACTATTTAACATAAAGTTAACCATTTTAACAAATCTCCAACTATCAAAGCCCAACTTGCCTTAAACTGAAAAATATGACACCTTCTCTGATAGAAACAAGAGTGAAAGTCAAGAGAACTGTCCTGAAAAATATATATATATACATACATATAAAAATAAACATTTTGACTATAACTTAGTAAATCTGTTTATTTGTAGGTGAAGTTAAAAGGTAATCTTTTCTGTTACGTGAACTCTTTTAACTATATTCCTCAGAACTCCAAATAAATATTAGTTTAAGTTCCCTGAATGAAAGTCCCTAAATTAAAACATGCCCTCCGCTCTTTTGGGCATTTCCAAAATAAGTACCAGCGATTGGCTTTCTGTCTCCAGCACTTTGGGTTATAAGAAAATATATATTATCAGACGCTTCCATCGAAGTCTCAAAGTTACTTTGGTTTGTGAGAGTTTAATTTAATCATTTAACTCTTAAAAATGTGGCTAAAAGTAAAAAAAATGTAACTAAAGATTATTCTCAATGATTAATCCTGAAATTTATTTCTATAAAATGACAAGTAAAATGGTAACATACGATAAAAAGTGAAAAGAATATATATATATACATGTTGGAGAAGCTGTAACCTGTGAAATTTCTGCCTTTTTTTGCTTGAAAATTCAAATTGATGAAAAAATGATTGCTGATTGCTTTTCTGTCAGTTGATTGATTGACTTCCTTTGTCTTTTTTTTTTTTTTTTTTTCCTTAAAAATGTCCTTGAGAATTTGAAGAATATCCCGGCTGAAGGCGATTTAAAGGGAAGGTGTCGTATTTAAACGCCAGCAATCACAAGCCAACCTCCTCGTTAGCGCCCAATGCCAAAAGAAATCTATGACGTCATCACTCTTGAATCCCCGTGTGACACGTTCAGTACGTTTCTGCTGCAGAAATAACAGAAGGAACCCGTCGGGGACTTCTGAGGCGGTTGACGACGACGACAACAGAAATTTAAGGGAATTTTATTTTTATTTTTCCAAAAAAAAAAAAGTGAAAACCTATTTTAAGAATGTACAGTTTGTAAATGCTAAATATTGTATCTAATGTACATAACAAGGCTGAACTATCTCATGCTTCATTTTCATGTAAATCAGTGGCATTTAACATTTCATTTGTACCATTTAGTTACACCATCGCTATTGATATCAATTGATTTAGACGTCTTAGAAGTATCGTGTCAGTACATCAGAGTAAAAACTATAGTTTCCTGTTTAAGAATTTAGCAGGAAGTGTGTTTTTAAAATCATGGTTGTTTTCACCTCTTCAAACATCGTTAATTAAATTACACGTCAATAACCCGCCATGGTCGGTTTAAAGGAACTCTTTGAGTTTCAGTCCTCTAGTTTTCTTCTCTTGGACACAAAAAAAACCCCTCTGAAAATGCTTCTTTCCATAAACTAAATTAAACTTTTACCAGACTGAAGAAACGGACTGAAATCTAAAAGTATTCCTTTTAATATCGAGCAGAAGTAAAGAAACTACGAGTGTAAAACACCACACATCTCCCACCTCATGGAACTGTACAGATGCTGCTTTAAGCGAAACGCTGACGGCTAAATTATCAGAATGTAAATATCAGAAATAAATCAAAGTGTGTGAGAAAAGAAAATGACTTAAAGGCCTCGTGAAACGAGAGAGAGAGAGAGAGAGAGTGGCTGATTAAACAACCAGAGAGAGACTTCCTGTTTTAAGTTGGATCGTTTTCACGAGGACTTCAAGGTTTTGTTTTTCGGTCACACGGCTGTATGAATCTATCGAGTTGCTCAGAATAAAAGACATCGAAGGAGTTTCTGTTGTCAGTTTATTTTTGGTACATTTACTCAAGTGTGTGTTTTTTTTTTTTTTGTCTTACTGTACGTTCGCGGGATTGGATACTTTATAGTTGCGTGTGTTTTTTAAAAAGGGAAATATTGCACGTTTTACAGTTATTTACCGTATTAGAGAAGTACTAGTTATACTTGCTACATTTCAAAAGGTCACTTTATATGAAGGTAGATTTGTGTCTTTAAAAACAAACAAACAAAAAAATGTTTTGAGAGCAAATTTCTCGTTTGTAAGTAAAAAAATATATAAACTGAGAGTTAGTTTTGCTTATGAAACTAGAATTTTTGGACGTAGTGGGCGGGGCTACAAGTTGAGTTTGGACGTAGTGGGCGGGGCTACAAGTTGAGTTTGGACGAAGTGGGAGGGGCTAGGAGTTGAGTTTGGACGTAGTGGGCGGGGCTATGAGTTGAGTTTGGGCGTAGTGGGCGGGGCTATGAGTTGAGTTTGGACGCAGTGGGCGGGGCTAGGAGTTGAGTTTGGACGTAGTGGGCGGGGCTAGGAGTTGAGTTTGGACGCAGTGGGCGGGGCTAGGAGTTGAGTTTGGACGCAGTGGGCGGGGCTAGGAGTTGAGTTTGGATGTAGTGGGCGGGGCAAGGAGTTGAGTTTGGACGCAGTGGGCGGGGCTATGAGTTGAGTTTGGACGTAGTGGGCGGGGCTATGTGTTGAGTTTGGACGCAGTGGGCGGGGCTAGGAGTTGAGTTTGGACGTAGTGGGCGGGGCTATGTGTTGAGTTTGGACGCAGTGGGCGGGGCTATGAGTTGAGTTTGGACGTAGTGGGCGGGGCTATGAGTTGAGTTTGGACGTAGTGGGCGGGGCTAGGAGTTGAGTTTGGACGCAGTGGGCGGGGCTAGGAGTTGACTTTGGACGTAGTGGGCGGGGCTTACGCTGCTGAATGAGCCAGGAGTTTCTATTGGTGGGTTTGACTTGCTCTTGGCCCCTAACCGGAGGTTACGGTGAGGAGGACATGGAGGGAAGTTGACATTATATTCTCTTTTTTGTAACGTTAGCCCACAGTGGGCTAAAGTGGGGCTTCATGTCAACACAGCAGCCTCCATGTCGTTCTTTAAAAAAAGAGACTCCACGACACCAACAACATGAAAACAAAGTAAAGTGCTGTTACATTTAAAATGATTTAGACAAAACAGAGCAATATAATGTCAACTTCCCTCCATGTCCTCCTCACCACTGATCATTGGCATTTTAATAATTTTTTTTAATTACTATACTATGACTTTTTTTTTACTTTTCTTTTGACATACTATGACTTTTTAAATATATATTTTTGACATAATATACTCTAACTTTTTAATAATTTTTTCGACATACTGATCATTGACATTTTTTATATTTTTTTAAAAATAATAAACTATGACTTTTTTATGACCTTGTTCGACATAATATACTATGACCTTTCATAAGCTTTTTTAATGATTCTTTTTCAGTGTTTATTGACTTTTTTCGACTTTTTTTTAAATACTAAACAAGTACTTTTTTTTTTTACTTCTTTCGACATATTAATTTCTTTTAGAATTAATTTAATTATTATTATTATTTTAACTATTAATTATATTTTAACTTTTTTCATACTTTTTAAACACTATACTATCACTTTTATCATTTTTAAGTAGCTCTCTCTTTCTCTCCCTCTCTCTCTCTCACTCTCTTTCGCTTTCTCCCCCTCCTCTCTCTCTCTCTCACCATCCTCTCCCTCCTCCCCCTCCTCTCCCTCTCTCTCTCTCTCCCTCCCCCTCCTCTCCCTCTCTCTCTCTCCCTCGCTCTCTCTCTCTCTCTCTCCTCCCCATCCTCTCCCTCTCTCTCTCTCTCTCCCTCCTCCCCTCCTCTCCCTCTCTCTCTCTCTCTCTCTCTCTCTCTCTCTCCTCCTCCCCATCCCTCTCCCTCTCCCTCTCTCTCTCCTCTCTCTCTCTCTCTCCCTCCTCCCCCATCCTCTCTCTCTCTCCCTCTCTCTCTCCCCCTCCTCCCCCTCCCTCTCTCTCCTCCTCTCTCTCTCTCTCCCTCCTCCCCATCCTCTCTCTCTCCCTCCCTCTCTCTCTCTCTCTCCCTCCTCCCCCATCCTCCCTCCCTCCTCTCCCTCCCTCCCTCTCTCTCTCTCTCTCTCTCTCTCTCTCTCCCTCCTCCCCCTCCTCTCCCTCCTCCCCCTCCTCTCCCTCTCTCTCTCTCTCGGACTCAGATTATCTCCATCCTCCTGCCGCTGTGATGTGAGTACTCCAACATATTTCATTAAATTGTTTTTAATCATATCGTCAATAACTGTGAGGAATATTTATTTATTTATATTTATTTACTATCCTCGATCAGACCTCGACTAACCGTTCGCTGCATGCTTCACGTTAAAGATCCTGCAGTTCGATATACGTCTGACTATTTAAACTACGCACCTTTCATCTTAAATCCATATTGCTTTGGAACATTTGTTTTTTATGACGTTAAATGTTGCTGAACGGAAACCTGTGTGTCGTCAGCATAAATATAACAACGACTCACCTAAAACTATGACATATTAACAAAAGAGCGATCAGATTAAGTGTCTTTCTGCTCTTTGTGCCATAAAACAAATTCACTCTTTATTCAGCTCGAAGCCTCACAAGCAGCTAAAAGAAATGTCTTTAAAAAATAACTTTATTGAGAAAAAACAAAACAGGCTGAAATGTATTATTTTACTGTGTTTCCCTGGTGGGGGAGGATGGGGGAGGCATTATGGCGTGCATGTTTATCTCCCTTTAGCCCTCTCTGTTCGGAGCCTCTCACTAATCTTTCTCCATTTTGCTTCTGGAAAACAAGTCAGACAGCAAACCACCGGCTGGGTGACTGTTTCTGGATGTTGTGTCATTGGGATTCTAGCTGAGCTTTTACCCTCTCTGATACTTCATATATATATATATATATATATATATTTATATATAGTTCTAGTATTGCTAGAATTGATGTAGAAGATGATTTCCGTCTCATGCGAAACATGTTTAAACTCCTCGACTCCAAGAAACGAGAAGCAGGGAGGAAAAGTCTTTTTTTTTACTTTTCTTAAATTAATTTGTGATTATGAAACAGTCAGTACTGAGAGTGAAGTGAAAGGCAGGGGTGAGAGAAGTACTCAGATCTACTGGACAGTAATACCACGTTGTGAAAACACTGTGTTTACTTGAGTAAAAGTACAGGAGTATTATTACTGAAATATACTTACAGTAACAAAGGTGAAAGTCTGTTTAATGTTAATGTTGCAGCTGTTGTTGGAGCAACGTTCAGCCACTTCATCTGCTGCTTCGTGGCTTCTTGTGTCGTCGTGCAGCGTCATTTATTTGTTGGGTATATATTTTGTATTATTAGTCTGAACCTGCAAAGTACCTGTGGTGGAGTAAAAAGTACAACATTTTACTCTGAAAAGTAGCGGGAAGTATGTTATAGTAGCAGAAAGAGGGAATATTCAAGCAGGTTACTAAATATACTGAATTATTCATCTTTACATGGAAAGCAATTATAATCTCTGGCTGTCTAATGAATGTAGAAGTATAAAGTAGCAGACAATGGAAATACTCAAATAAAGTACAAATACCTCGTTTTGCTCTTCAGTTCAGAAAACTTTCTATTTCTGTGTTTTTCTGGGCACAACAAGTATTTTTTTTAAGTATGAGGAGCTTTATTGTTTTATTACATTATCTTTTATGTCGTAAACATTTTTACATGCAAAAAAAAAGATAAAGATTAAGAGATTTAAAACCGAAACTGAACTCGGTCCAGAGGTTTTGGTCAGAAATCCTCGTCTCTCTTCTGGTTTTATGTAAAAACATCACAGATTCAGTAAACATCTGTTTTGATCTCACCGATGAAGTTTAGATTTTTTTATTTTATCTTGTTCTCTGTAGCTTAAAAAAAGTCACTTTTAAAATAAGAAAGTATCCGATTCCTCCTCCTACAAATGAAAAGCTAAATGTATAAACACTAAAATGCACTTTTTATCCATTTAACACGTAATTCAGCTTCGACCGGTCCGGAAGCTAAAGGTGGATAAAAGTTAAAGTTAAAGTTAATAAAGTCTCCTTTTTGCAACGTGAAAACGCAAAAATAAATCATCTCTAAACTTCTCGTGAAGACGGAAATTTGACCAAAACACTTGAGCTCGATACCTTTTCTCTGTGACGACCCGCAGGTCGTCTTCAGAAGCAGCAACCGGGGCCGCCGAGGGGGAGGGGGGCCCCCCGGCCCCCAACCTCACCAGCAACAGACGACTGCAGCAGACACAGGCGCAGGTGGACGAGGTGAGGAACCCAAACAAACTATATATATATCTATATATATATGTATACATATATATATAGATATATATATCTGTACATACACGTATATATATATGTATATATGTATATATACATATATATATATATATATACACGTGTATATATACATGTATATGTGTATACATGTATATATATACGTATATATATATGTATGTATACATGTACATATATATTATATATATATATATATACATGTATACATATATATATATATGTGTATTCATATATATGTATATATATATATATATATGTGTATACATATATATATGTATACACACATGTATATATATATATATATACGTGTATACATACATATATATATACGTATATATAAATAAATATATATATAATATATATATACGTGTATACATGCATAGATATATATATATATACGTATACATATATATATATATATGTATACGTATATATATGTATATATATATATAAATATAGATATAATATATATATATACGTGTATACATACATATATATATACATACATATATGTATATATATATATATAAATATATATACATATATGTATATCTATATAAATATAAATATAATATATATATATACGTGTATACATACATATATATATATATATATATATATATATATATATATATACATATTTATATATATACATAATCAGGGCCACAAAAGAGAGGAAGTGGATGTTAAAGATGGCTGACTGAAGATGTAGTAGTAGTAGTAGTAGTAGTAGTAGTAGTAGTAGTAGTAGTAGTAGTAGTAGTAGCAGTAGTAAGTAGATGTGCCTCTGATCCCTGAGGTGGTGGACATCATGCGTGTGAACGTGGATAAAGTCCTGGAGCGCGACCAGAAGCTGTCGGAGCTCGACGACCGGGC
>JACSYO010000501.1:130000-162500 GCA_016806645.1 Ophiodon elongatus | reverse complement strand
CATCATAATAACATTATATCAATAATATTAATACAGAAATTGAAAAAAGGAGGAAAAAAAATAAAATAGCTTTTCTGTCCACAGCCTCAAACTTTGGGGAAGGGATTCGATCCTCCAGAAAAACTTTAAAGTCTGTTTTTTGGGGGGTTGGGGGGGCAGGAGGAGGGGGGGCGGGGGGGGGGGTTTGAACTAGGCGTGGCTTCAAGCTTGAGCGCGCTGTCCGTCATTCTGCTGTGCACCAATCAGGAATGTCGAGGTGAGGCAGGGGGTTGGTTTCTCGAGGTAAAGCGCAGAGTTTCAGTTCACTGCTGTGACATCTGGAGGAGGAAGAGAGACCAGGACCTTTTTTTTTTTTTTTTTTTTTTTTATAAATCATCATAATTTACACAATTAACACATTTTGTGTTAAAAAAAAATAAAAATAAAACACGTGTATATGTATATATGTACCTGTTGCGTCTGTGTCTGCGACTGCGACTGCGTCTGCGTCTGGGTCTGCGTCTGCGTCTCCGGCCCTCGACTCGCCAGCCGGCTCAGGATGTTCCTCTCGGACATCTGCAGCCGCACGGCAACCGGCGGTATCCGGGCGATGGTTGCCGGGAGGCGGGTGACGTCCGCCTTCATGTCGCTCAGCAGCTCCTCCAGCTGCTTCAGCACTGAGAGAGGAAGACAAAATATATATATATTTATATACTGTATACATATATATATATATAAAGAGATATCAGGACAGATTCATGGCTTATTTTATTAAATCATAAAAAAGGTTCAATTTCCTTCCTTTGCTTTATATTTTCTCTGATGTTTTATTGTTCTGCTCTCGTTGAGATAAGTTCGGACTAACTTTTACTATTTATTAAAAAAAAAAAAAACAACAAGTAGAAAATGAGTCGTAAACAAAAAAGCGCCATTTGAGCGTTTCAATGTTCAAAGAAAAACATAATTTTTATTGTGAGGAGAGAAAAGCGTCTCTAAAAAAAAGGAGGAAAACTTATTTTCTTTTTGAGTCGTTAGGCGACGTGTTGCCATGACAACGCACAGCGAGGGCGAGTTTTGAGAAGACGTGTGGACGAATGAATGCAAGATGAATTTGTTTAAAATCAAGAGCGACCTGTCAATCACCTCGTAGCCCCGCCCCTAAAGCGTCCCCTGCTTTATGGTCTGTTTGACTCTAAATGGACCATAATTTACTAAATGAACATCATGCTGTATTGAAGAAGACTTGAAACTAGAGATTGAGACATAAACTCATGTTTACAATGTTTACTGAGGGAATAAATCAAGAGAGAAGCGGAGTCGTCTTCCCATAGACGTCTATGCCACCGGAGCCCCGCCTCTCACCTTTGTGCAGGACGGCGTTGGCCGGCTTGTTCCCGGACATGGACTCTTTGCTGAGGTGCTGGTGGGACTCGGCCAGACACTCCACCTCGCTGAAGCGCGTGTTGAGGGCCATGGAGGGGTGGGAGGGGTCCTCGGACATGTTGAGGTAGGCGGCGCGGCGCAGCTGCTCCTCGATGACCAGCGCCTGCTCCAACAGCTGGAGGAGGAGCGGGAATATGCACATTAATACTGAGCGGCCTGCAGCCTCGTTGATTTATTTATGACACACCGATGTTACAGCATTTGTGAAAAGTAAAAAAACAAATGAAAATTTGGGACATTTGTGGAAAGTCAGGACAAATTTTTTTTTATTTTTTTATATATATATATATAATTCTTTAATTTTTTTATTATTATTTTCACAAATGTTTCAACTTTCCACAAATTTCACAATTTGTTTTACTTTTCACAAAAGTCATGACTTTCCACACGTCATCAATTTTCACAAATGTAACACAAGTTACATCTTCAAAATTAAACATTGTAAAGGCTCAATGTTTTGGGATTTGATATACACACACTAAATAAATACACATATATATATACAAATAAATATAAATATACAAATAAATACACATATATATATACAAATAAATATATATATATATATATATATATATACACAAATAAATATATATATATATACAAATAACTATATATATATATATACACAAATAAATAAATATATATATATATATATATATATATATATACAAATAAATATAAATATACAAATAAATACACATATATATATATATATATATATATATATATATATATATATATATACACAAATAAATATAAATATAATAATATATATATATACACAAATAAATATATATATATATACACAAATAAATATATAAATATATTATAAATATATATATATATATAAATATATATATAAATATATATATATATATATATATGTATAAATATATATATATATATATATATATATATATATATATATGTGTGTACGAACACTTAAGATCTGAACGGTTTCCTGAGTACACGTCTCAGGAGAAGAACCTTCGTACGTTAAACGTTTCCTCGTCCTCACCTTGAATCTCCGGGCGAGGAACTTGTTCTTGATCTCCAGGAAGTTTCCTCGGTTCATCTCTCCCTTGAACGGCTCGTTGAGGATGGCGAACTTCACGTCGTTCTGGATGTCCTGCCAGCGAGCGTAACCGTGTCTGAGAGGAGGCGTGGTCAAGGGCGACAGCAACAGCAACAACAACAACAACAACAACAACAACAACTCCACATCTCACACACCAGCACAGCGAGACCCGAGAGCCAATCACAGGTGAGGAAAGGATACTGTATGATGCCGGCCAGCAGCCAGTAGTCGTGCCGACGGTGCCAGATCTCATTGGTCTTCTTGGTAACCGTGGCAGCACGCTCCTCGTTCTGCCACAAAGAGTGAAGCTCTGGAAGAGGAAAGACGTCGTGAGACAAGAACACAACTACTTTGTGTGTGTGTGTGTGTGCGTGTGTGTGTGTGTGTGTGTGTGTGTACCTGTGAATCCTCCGTCAGCGATGTTGAACATGAATCGGGTCTTGGCCGCCGCCTTCTTCTTCTCCTCGAAGGCGGCGGCGGCGGCTCCAGCGATGGCGACTGTAGTTGTGGTGGCGGCAGCAGCAGCGGTGGCAGCAGCAGCGGCAGCAGGGGCGGCTGATGCTCCGCTCTCCTTGCTGCCGTCTCCGTTCTGCAGCTTGGTCGCCTCCTCCGGCTTCGGAGGCTCCTTCTCCTCCTTCAGCTCGGCTGCAGGAGGACGGAGACGCGGTGAGAATCACGGAGGAACGGGCGGAGAGTAAAAAGAGTTTTCATCTCAGAAAAGGAAACGGGGGTCGGTACCTTTCTTTTCATCTGCAGGCGGCGCGACGTCCATCTTTTCTTCCTTCTTTTCTTCTGCTGCAAAAAAAACAAAAAAAAAACGGAGAAAAACACATTTAATAAACGAGAAAATAAAAAAACGGCAGCGACTTTAAAAATATTTTTTTTTAAAAACACGAAGTTTCTATCAGAGACCAGATCTCAAGCTACAGGATCCGAAGACTTTACGGGTTTGGAAGCTTTCTTTGAAGCTTTCTTTCTTTCTTTGAAGAAGAAAAAGATCGGCTTTCAGATTCTTCTCATTGGGCCTTTAAAGAAATGTGTATGCAAATAAAAAAATGATGTATTTTATTTAAAAAAAAAAAAAAAAAAAGGTGTAAATTTATGGAACAACGTTACGGAAAACTTGGAAGTACAAATCAAAAGATTCAACGAAACGAATAAAATTAAAATCACAAATTTTAGTCATAAAACATTATTCTGCTGTAGCTGCATTCTGTGATTAGTACATCTGTGTTTTTATTCTTTGATGTCACAATAAAAACAAAAACAAAAACAAATCACGTTTGCGTTTATAAACCTCCAGAAAGTTTTTAAACCTCGGTGCTTTCGGTAAAAAACAGGAGGAGGAGTCTTACCTTTGACCTCGGGGTCCTCTGGTTTGACCTCTGACCCCTCCGTCTTGGCCTCTGCTGGCGACTTGGTTTCCTCTCCTCCCTCCGGACTCTTCATCTCGCTCTCTGCCTCCTTCTCCTTCTCTGCCTCCTTCTCCGCCTCCTTCTCCTTCTCCCCCTCCGCCTCCCCGTTGCTCGTCTCCATCGGCTCCTCCCCGTTCTTCTTGCTCTCCGGCTCCGCCGGCGGACTCCTCTCGTCGTCGTCGTCGTCTGGGATGGCGATCACCTGCGAGGCGACGCGGAGGGCGAAAAATTAAAAAACACGCTCAGAATGCACATATATACACATATACATATATACATAAAGAAAATGGCCACGTCACTCGAAACGCATCGTGTCTTCACCTCGTCGCTGCCCGGCTCTTTGCCGTTGCTCTTCTCCGCCTCGCCCTCCTTCTTCACCTCCGCTGGACTCTTCTCCGCCTCCTTCACCGTCTCCTCGCTCTTTGAGGCGGAGTCGTCGACTACAGGAGACAAACGCTGGTTATTTACGCGTTGTTTTTAAAAAAACGATATCCAAAACACAAAACAACACAACCAACCACCACAACAGGACTGGTAAACCAATCTAAAGCTCCAGAACAGTTCATCCACATGAGTAAAGTTATGTTTTCACAAGAGATTTGAAGAATTTAAAAAATCGGACTTAAATCTTTCAGCTTTATGGCCAAATTATGTCTTTACACAGTGCTTTAGGACAATTAGTGCCTCGTTATATAGATAGCGGAGATTGTTCTGCAAATTATGATATACAACACATGGGTATGTCTCATATGTAAGTACCTTTAAGGGTGAATTTAAGAATATATGTAAAAATCGGGAAAATGGCCTTAAACCCCAGGGGGTTAAGGAAGCATTTAGTCCAGAGAGTGTGTGTGTGTGTGTGTGTGTGTGTGTGTGTGTGTTACCTGGAGCAGGCGTGTTGGGCTGCGTGTCGGCGGGGGTGCCGGTGGACGGGGTTTTCCCCGGGGAGTCGGGCTGAGCCGCCGCCTTCTTGCTCTCCTCCAGCTCGGCCATCCAGGGCATCGACCACTGACCGTTCACGTGCTCGAACTCCTGAACCTGGAACGCGAGGAGCACACGGTCGTCATGACGACGACGACGACAACGACTCGCACGCGGTGAGCAAAACTTCTTCCTTTTTGTTCTACATCTCTCGTTTTAAAATCAGCTTCCCTTTACGGGTAATTAAGTTACACAAACAAAAGCAGGACTCCCAAAAACTAAAGTTTTCGTCGTTGTTGTTGTTGTTGTTGTTGTTGTCGTCGTTACCTTCTTGCGAATGAGCGACATGACGCCGATGCGCGTGAGGACGTGTTGCCGCGACAACCCTTCTCTGGGGACGCCGTCGGCGAAGGTCTCGGCCCCATCGGCTCCGGGTTCACAGAGGTGACGCATGAACAGAGAGACGTACGCCCTGAGAGGAGATTCATTAATTAATTAAATATAAATGTAAATATTTACATACTGGGGAACCTAACCAGTAACGTTCTTAAGGATATATACTACTTATTTTAACATATATTCTTTGATGTAAAAATGGTAATAATGAAATTAGAAACCATAATTTCTGTTTCATTTTGTTAGTTAATTTAATTTAATTTAATATTATTATTCTATTTGTTGTATATATTGTGCATTTTTCTTATTTTTTTCTTCTTCTTATTATTCTATTCTAGTATATATTGTTCTTTTCTTATGTAAAAATGCTGCTGTAACGAATTTCTTTTCCCTTGCAGGATTAATAAAGTATTTATCTATCAGAAAATAAGCAAAAACAGAGCAAGAAAACAACAAGTAAAAGGTTTTAATGATTTAAAGAAAAAGTATTGAAATTAATACGCAATAAATCTAAAAGTCTTAAATTGGTATTTTTAAAATCGAAGTGCTTCTCACTTGAACTCTTTCTCAGATTTCCCCCGCAGGTCCCGGACCAGCCACTGGGTGGTGAAGGCGTCTTGGGGAGGCATCCCATAACGCATCACTGCGTTCAGGAAGGCCTTCCTCTGCCGGGAGTTGAAACCCAACACCTGGGGAACCGAGAGGAGGGGGAGGGTGGAAGGGGGCGGGGGGGTCATTTACAGATACTTTTGAAGGGGGTGGGGAATCCAATGCAGTTAAGAGGGATAACAAATGGCCTCACCTCGATGTTGCCTCCCACCCTGGCCAGCAGGGGGGGCAGCGGCTTGTCCTTGTCGTTCCTCAGGCCCTTCCTGCTCGGCCTGCGAGAGTTGGCTGCAGAAAAACAAACAGATGTGGGGATTAAAAAACACACGATGACCGAACGCAGGTGTGCTGCATCCATTCAGATGGTTTTAGGATACGAGCGTGTGACACAACTGGTTTTACGGTTTAAAAGCATTTAAAAAAAAAAGACTATTAAGTTTTCTAAATCATGTTCCTTTTATAGAGAACGGTTCTTACCTTCTGACCGCTCATCAAAGTCCTCGTCTCCCTCCTCCGACGCCACCGAGTAATCCGATTGGCCGTCAGACTGGTCGTCCTGCCAATCAGCTTCGGGATGAAAAAAGTTTGTTTTTTTTAAACTCACCGGCCAATAAGACGTCAGCAACAATATTTGTTTTTATTGTAAATTCAACTTTCACACCAACTTCACTCACTCTGATGTTTTAGAACTTTTCACAACTAATTCTGCCACTTTTCATGTGAACTACATCAATAATGTAATAGAGACACACACACACATATAATATATATATATATATATATATATATATATATATATACACACTCACCTCAGAAAGAGGTCAAACTTCTGTTAGGAAGTTGTTTCTATAAATATGTCTGTGTTATAAATCCTGTTTATGTATTATTGAAAAAAAAAAAAAAAAAAAAAAAAAAAAAAACGTCTGTGCGTCATAAATTGTGTTTTTCCACAGTTGTCTGTGTGGGCGTCGCCGGCATTTTCCACCTCACGCTAAATGGGCTGAGATCATGGCAGTTCTGTGCCGTGCATTATGGGTAATGTAGTCTCACGGACTCAAGGAGCCTTGACAAAACATTCAGGGTGAAATTCAAGGGGAAAGGAGACAACCCCCCCCCTAGAGGGGTCTGTGAGCAAAAATGTAAAAGAAAATAAACTATAAAAATCGTAGATAATAAATACAAAAATTATACAAATTAAATAAAAATTAAAAATCTTAGAATATAACAAGTTAATAAAAATTTAAATAAACATTTTTATTTTATAAAATAATAAATAAATACACCAAACAACAACACATTTCATTCAACATATTCTAAAAGCTAAAAGTAAAAAAAAAAAAAGCCAATATACCTCCATTCTTACCTCGGTCTTCCTGGGACCCGTCGTTGTAGTTGACCTGCTTGCGGATACGTTTGCCTTTGCCCAGGTTGCGGGCCAGATCCTCCTGCTGCTGCTCGTAATGGTGACGCAGCAGCTTCTCCCAGTAGTCTGGGTCCACGCTCTCCTCCTGCTTGATGATCTCCCGCTGCACCTCCTCCTCCTGAGCGGAAAAGACAGGAGGAGAAACGGTTAAAAATAAAACACCCCCCCAAAAAAAAAAAAAAAAGAAAAAAAAAAGAAAAAGGGAGACATTAAGCGGCGTTCGGTTTTGAGCTCTCGTCTTCACTCCGCGGGCGCTCACCTCCTCCTCCTCGTCTTTGACCACGTACTGAGCCACCTTGAAGGAGCTCAGGTACTCGTTCATGCTCTGCAGCTCCGTGTCGTCGGTGGCGTCCTGGTTCCTGTCCAGCAGACGGTCGATGGCCTTCTCGTCGTAGTGAATGACGCTGCTGTCCTCCTCCTTGTTCTTGTTCTCGCCTCCTGAGCCTTCGCAAAACGCGAGTAAAAACACCAGTTAAAACATCTCACTTCTCAATGGATCTGGCCCCTCGTCTCCTCTCCCCTCGTCTCCTCTCCTCACGCCGCCTCGTTTTCTACTCTCACCTAGACCCCCGTCGAACTCGTCCTTGAAGAGCCGCTCCGTTCCGAACTTGAGGATGTCGTCCAGCTCCTGTTTGGACATGGAGCCCGTCTTGGATCCGAGACCAGGTCGGACCACCAGGTGAGTCAGCATCATCTTCTTCTTGGCAACCTGCACAACAGAAAGAGCATTTTGATGTTTGTTTAGCGTGTGAAATAATTGTTTCTCTCCGGTAGCCACTCGCACTAAACGGTAGCCCTCTGCCCCGTTTACCTGAGTAATCCGCTCCTCCACGGAGGCCTTGGTGACGAAGCGGTAGATCATCACCTTCTTGTTCTGCCCGATACGATGAGCTCTGCTGAAGGCCTGAAAACACAGGAAGAGGAGTTGTGACCCGCCAAAATAAGATGAAAAGCAAACTTTTTTTTTTTAAAAATTAAAAAAAAAAAAAAAGCAAATCTGGAACTACTTAATGAAACAAAACCAACTTCGCTTTCAAAATAAAAATAAAAAATGGAGGGAGCGGCGGGGTGCTGCTGTACCTGGATGTCGTTGTGGGGGTTCCAGTCGGAGTCGTAAATGATGACGGTGTCGGCGGTGGCCAGGTTGATGCCCAGACCTCCGGCCCTCGTTGACAGCAGGAAGGCGAACTGCGGAGCGCCGGGCGCTGAGGGAGGAAACAAAATGATCAGCGTCCACATTCGTGACCTGGAACTTCAACAACAACAACAACAACGTTAAATTCTGTGAGTTTACATTACGAAGTCAAGAGCTCACCGTTGAAGCGATCGATGGCTTCCTGTCTCATCCCTCCAGTGATCCCTCCGTCAATCCTCTCGTACTTGTAGCCCTCGTTCTCCAGGAAGTCCTCGAGCAAGTCCAACATCTTGGTCATCTGCAGCGAAACACGGAGGAGACGGTTCGTTTGGGAGAAGATAAACGACTTATTTTCCTCCTCCACTTCAATCCTTCTCTCTGCAACTGGAATTACTAAATTACTTAATTAAACAAATCGGAAAGATTGCAGGCGGGAAGTGTTTCCTACGATTTCTTTTTTTTTTTTTTTTTTTTACAACCTTGTGTACAATTATAGATAACAAAGATATATTTCAAGAGGTGAAAGGAAGAGAAAGGTGAACAGAGTACAGGAGCATGAGGCCCGGAGAGAGAAGTGACGTCTGGCCTCTTGCCTGAGAGAAGATGAGCACTCGGTGTCCTCCGTTCTTCAGCTTCCTCATCATCGTCTGCAGCAGCACCAGCTTCCCAGCAGCCTTCGTGAGAGAGTTCCCGTCGTACATCCCGTTGGGCATCTTTGGGGCTTCCTGTTTGAGAGCGACCAGACAAACATTTTAGGTTTTTTTTTTTTTTTTTTCCCAAAGAAATTATGCAATGACCGCAGAGAAAGTTTGGGCCACAATATTTCTTAACACTGTTGCTTCGTACAATAGCGGCCGTGGGGAAGAGGTAGGGGTGGTTGCAGCATTTCTTGAGGTCCATGACGACGTTGAGCAGAGAAACCTGGTTTCCTCCTCCTTTGGTGTTCAGAGCCTCAAAGTTTTTCGTCAGGATGAATTTGTAGTACTTCCTGCCAACGGACGGAAACACACATTTACCACTTTTCCTACGCTTTAAAAACGTATGTGTGACTTTTTTTTTTGGAAGGATCGTCATCTAAAAGTAATAAAAAGGCCGACTCACTTCTGCAGGGGGCTGAGCTCTACTCGGACGATGAGCTCCGTCTTGGACGGCATGTGTTTGAAGACGTCGGCCTTCAGCCTCCTGAGCATGTGCGGACCCAGCATGTCGTGCAGCTTCTTGATCTGGTCCTCCTTCGCGATGTCGGCGAACTCCTCCAGGAAGATCTCCAGTTTACTGCGAAGGAGACGCAGACGGGGGGGGGGGGGGGGACCCGTAACGGGCGTTTCGGTTTGAGCCAAACCTCTGCACACTTTTAGATTTCATCTAAACATTTTCTTAGAGACTTCAGAGTTGCTTTAAATTAGTGTTTGTATGTTTTTTTGGGGGGGGGGGCTGGAGAACAAACACATACATCTAAAGATGTCACGAGAAACTACACAGGATAGAAAAAGCAGAATAAACCGCTTTCCAGCTACAAAGAAATTAGGTTTACTCCACGAATTTCTGCAAGTTTTTTCGCATTTATAATGATGTAGAGTCTCCAGGTACAAAACAAAAACAACACTGCTGACTCGTACGCCAAGACCGTGAACCTGAAGGAACGTTCCTCCGATCAAAAAGAGGTTAAAGTGTGGCGGCGCCTACCTGAACCTCTCGGGCGTGAGGAAGTTGAGCAGGTGGAAGAGCTCCTCCAGGTTGTTCTGCAGAGGAGTTCCCGTCAGCAGCAGCTTGTGCTGCAGAGGGTAGTTGTTCAGCACGCGGAAAAACTACAGCAGGAAAAAGAAAAAAGACGTTTTCAGCTTCAGTCAAACGTCAGAGGGCCGTGTGCACAAGCTTATAACCGAGTTATTCCAGAAAGGTTCAAGAAGTTCTGTCAGAGAAGCTGCATGTCTGAGGAGGATGGAGGTTTCACTGTTAATATAGAAAGAATAAAAGAAAAATGCATGCCTGCAACGCTGCAAAAAGCCCCCCAAAAAAGCTGCATAAAGTATTAAAATCAGCAGAATATCTGGCTTTGATCAGCTTTCATTATGTTAGCCATTTTAGATTTAGACGAAAATACTCACTAGTTTTAGTCACATTTTATTTATTTTTTAGTCAAAACGTTTCTCTCTTTATTCCGTCAGCCGTGTTTTTTTTTTTTTTCATGAAGTTCTTTATGAAATGTCCTTTAAATAAAATAAAAAAATAATCTGATTATATTGAACGTTTCAGTCAAATCTAGTCTTTCACGTTAGATTTTCTCTTATTATCCGAGGACGGGCATTATCCAGATCTATTAGATAGTTCTTTAAAAGATGCCCCGCCCCCTTAACCTTTACCTAACGGACCCCCGGGTGATTCTACGTGTCCGTACCTTGGACTGGTTGTTCTTCAGCCTGTGGGCCTCGTCCACCACCAGGCAGGCCCAGTCGATGGAGCCCAGGATGGCCATGTCGATGGTGATCAGCTCGTAGGACGTCAGCAGGACGTGGAACTTGATCGACGAGTCTTTCTGTTCGGGAGAAAGAAAAAAAAAAAAAACAAGATGTCAGCCGCGGTCCGCTGGACGCATTCGCTCCGAGGCGCTCTGCGGCCCGTCTCTCCGCTCACCCTCATCCTGGAGGCCTTCTTCCCTCCCCGGGTGGCGTTGTCCTCGAAGGAGAACTCGTTCTCGCGGATGACGGCTCGGCTGTCCTTGTCTCCGACGTAGGTCACCACGTACATGTCGGGGGCCCACATCTCAAGCTCCCGCTCCCAGTTGATGATGGTGGAGAGCGGCGCGCTGACCAGGAACGGGCCCTTGGAGTGGCCCTGCAGTCGGAGAGAAAGGGGGGGGTCAGGGGTCAGGGGTCAGTTCAACCCAAATCACTTCAGCAAAACAGCAACGGACTCAGTGTTTGATTCTTGTTTCAAACCAATAAGATGAAATTAGCAGAAATTTACCAATAAAACATATTTCCTGATAAAATTACAGTCATTTTTTTTTTTAGATATTAACCGGTTGGACAAAGTGACGAAATTCATGTAACGATCCCGAGAATTATTTTTTATTAAATACCAATTTATCCAAGAAGATCCTAAATCTTGTTTGTGTTTCAGGTTATTTCACCTGGAGCTACAATTGATTATTCACAATTAATCAGATGATTATGTTCTTGATTAATAGATGAATCCTTTTGTTTATATACATTTGGAAGTGGCAAAAAACATCCAGCGTTACCAAAGATGACGTTTTAAAACTTATTTGTCCGTCCAAAACCCGACAGATATTTAATTTACTACCACAGAAGAATCCAGCTAAATAATCTAATTTGAGAAGATGGAGCCAGTAAACTTCAAAACAAATCACTTCAGCAATTAATTGATTATCAAACTGGTTCCAGATTAATTTTCTACACATAAGAAACTGAAAACCTGACAAACTGCGTCAAGAATTCGTTGTTTAACGTCTCCAAGTTCTGAACTCGACTGCATTAAAAAAAAAAGAAAACTTAAATAAAAAACACCACAAATGATGCAGACAGACTACTTCATAATTAAATAAATATATATATATAAATATATATTTATATATATATATATATATAGATAGATAGATAGATAGATACATGGTTTAGAAATAAATCCTCAAATCAAGTCTAAAACCCTGCAGAATGCACTTCCTGCTGCTGCGGCAGGAAGTGCATTCTGGCCTCCCTCCTGTAGGTGGCAGCAGCCGCTCACATGACCGGCGTCTGACAACGTTTACCGTTTGAGATTGAACTTAATGTCGTCAGATTTCACCTGACTTATACAAAATGGCTGGATGGCTCTCGGCCAATAGGAGCGCGGCTACACGCCGGGAGTTACTCTGCAGCCAAAAACTGCATTAAAAATTAATCATCTGACGGTAAATAGGAAAATAATCTAATCAAAATCATGAAGAGGACAAACTTTAACAGGAAAAGCATTGACTTTTATGTGCTGAGCTCCCAACAAAAATATAATATATATACATATAAACACATATATGATATTTCTCAGCATCTCTCAGCCGACCCACCTCCTTGTAGAGCGAGTAGAGGAAGACGGCCGTCTGCACCGTCTTGCCCAGGCCCATCTCGTCAGCCAGGATGGTGTCGGTGCCCTGAGCCCAGGAGAACCGCAGCCAGTTGAGCCCCTCCAGCTGGTAGGGGTGCAGGTTCCCCCCCGTGCTGTCCAGGTACTCCGGCTGACGCTCGAACTTTATGGTCGGCTGTGGGAGATGATGGGGGAGGAGTGGGGGAGGAGGGGGGGGAGGTATGGAAGCACAGATCAGCTACAAAGACACTGGGAAGTGGAGTAACATGTGCAACATGTTCCTTTGTTACACTGAACTAGAGGTCGACCGATTAATACTAAGTTGTCTTGATAACAGGAGAGTCACACTCTCCCTCCCTCCCTCCCTCCCTCCCTCCCTCCCCTCTTTCAAAACTCACCCATTTAAATCTGCTTCTAACATGCGACTCTACTACTGTGATGTCATTTATTTGCTTTGTTTTTATGGTTTCTGTCTTTACCGTGTACTGCACTGTACTGTATGTGTCTTTGACGTGATTTAAAGTGCCATGCAAAGTAAAAAAATATTTTTATTATTATTGTCATTATTGTTAACCATCCATTCAAGAAATTAAATGGCACACTTGAGGATCAACAGAAGGAATCCTCGCTAATAAATAGAACCAGAATCGGTTGAATCAGCCCATTAATCGACTGTCTGCTTTTTAAAAAGCCGATAACGAAGCACCCGTAATTAAGAAAATAAAAAAAAAAAGGTAAAAATAAGCCGGGTTGGAGGAATAAGAATAATAAAGAATAATAAATATTCAGATTAAAAGAATAAATATGTTGTTAAATCCAAGTGCTGTGGCAGACTTCCCCTTTAACCCTCCGTGGAAACGGAAGAGAACTCCACGATGTCTTTACTCAAGTAAAAAAAAACCCAAAAAAAAACAGGTTTTATACGTATTTCTTTTTACAGCTTCTGGAGGGGAACAGCTGCTCCTCTAAAAACAGGAAGTTAAATCCCTTAAATGACTCACGTCTACCACGGGGTTCTCCGGAGGCCGGTCGGGCCGCTTCACTCTTCCCTTCACCTTGATCTTCTTCCCCGGTTTCCCCTCGTCTCCCATCATCAGCTCTCTGGAACAAAGCGCGCTCGGTTAGCCAAAACCTTTGAGAGCGCACGTCTTCCGTTTTTTTTTTTTTTTTTTTTTTAATTTATAAAAATGCCCCGTCTCACCTTTGGTTCCAGTACTGCACCTTGCAGGTGTCAAAGTCGGGCACGTCCATGTCGTCGGCCTCCCAGGTGGCCTGGTCGTACGCCAGCTCTCTCCACTTGATCAGGTAGTGGATGTTATTCTTACGGTCCACGCTGGGAAGATTATATATAAAAAAAAAAATTAAAAAAAGTTTGTCAAACGACTCACGAGACAAACATCTGAAATATCACACGTCCAAGTAGAGATTTCTTACGTTTTTCTTTAATAAACGTACACTTCCTGTGATGTAGTAACTCATGTAAATAAACGCGCATGTAATAAAAACTACTTATAGATCAAATTCGAGAGGAAAAGTTGAAAGAAATAATCAAATAAAAAAAAAAAATAATAAAAAGAGCATAAAAACTTGATTGAGTGGAAACAAAAGTAATTGTAAAAAGACATTTTCTTATTCTGAAAAAGATCATGAAGCAGCTTTATTTTGTAGTACCGTAAAAAGTCTTGTACTTTAAAAAAATAAGAAAATAAAAGAGTCCTCGTCTCACCTGTGGTTGATGATGCGGTGCATCATCAGCCACTCGAACTTGATGCCGAAGCGGAGGTACTTCTCCTCCAGCTGTGCGTACATGGGGTCCTTGTTCCTCCTCTTGAGGCTCTTGTCCTCCTCGCCTTCGCCGAAGTCGACGGGCGGCGGATCGTCCATGTCGTTCTTCCTCTGGTAGTTTCTGAACAGGACCTGACAATGCAGCTCCAGCTGGGGACGAAATAAATAAATAAATAAATAAATATATAAATAAATAAATAAATAAATAAGGGGGTGGGTGAGAACGAGGTTAAAGGTCGTCCCACTCACCTGGAGCTCCGTGACCCAGGAGCAGTGCCAGTACGACATGTTGGCCCACTTGGTGAAGAACTCCCGGTCCGGACGTCCCGCCAGCGGCTTGGGGTCGGGGGCGTCGGCCGCGAGGTCCGCCGGGCGGGGAACCGGCGTGGGGGCGGGGGCTTCGCCCCAACGCCACGTCAGGATCTTCTGGACCTTCGCCTTTATGTTGGGACACTGGAGGGGGAGGGAGGGAGGGAGGGAGGGAAGGAGGGAGGAAGGGGTTAATATGATCTGTTTCTATCACGTTTATTAAGAATAAAAAGAAGGGTTTGTTGGTGTTGGAGTTTTATATCTGGAATAAATCAACAGAATACTTCCTCAGGGTGAACCGACTCTCGCGTGAGATAGAAACAAAACATTTGAAAAGATTGGAAAATTGTGACGGTAATTTCTCACAAAGCAATGAAATAAATCAGCGGATTACTTGATAATGAAAATACTGTTAAGTGTCAATATGATGATGTTTACCCTTTTATTTTAAATCAAATCAAAAGACAACGTCTTGCACACTTATATCCAGACAATGATGAAAAATACAATAACTTTGATAATCGCTCAGTTGTCCCTTTCGTTTTTTGGAAGATAAAAAAAACCTAATAAATCTGAAAAGATTCTGGAAAATTCTGCTGGTAATTTTTCACTTTTTTCCCCAGAGATTTCATGGACAATAAATCAAGATAATAATAAAAATAATAATAATAATAATAATAATAAGCAGATTACTTGATAATGAAAATAATTTTTCTTTCTTTCTTTCTCTTGTGTGATTTAAAGTCTTAATAAATCCATTAAAATCGAGTTTTTGACAAATCGATTTAGAAAAACATCAATTAATTTTCTGTTGATCGACGACTCTACAAATAACCGTTTAATCGTCCCTCAAAACTCCATAATATTCCAGCGTTTCCGCGACTACGAACACTTTTACAGTGTTAAAGCCATGTAACTGTCGGGTTGTGTCTCTGGAGAGAATCTCTTCAGGTATTTCTGCGTTGGCGTCTCGAATGTAACCGTCGGGTCACGCTGACCTCAACGGAACGCTGCTCACCGTGCAGCGGGGGCAGATCCACTCTCCGTTGGGGATCTCGGGCAGCGGCGGGTTGAGGCAGTGGATGTGGTACGACGACGGGCACGAGTCGCAGCACAGCAGCTCTCCTCCGTCTTTGCACACCCGGCAGAACTCCATGTGGAGGTCGTCCTCCTCCATGTCCACGGCCTCGGGGATTTCCTCCTCGCCCTCCGAGGGCTCCTCCCTGGCCTCCCACTGGATGCCCTCCTTCTCCTGGAACCAAAAGGAGGGGGAACAAATTAAAAAGAAAATCAGATGTTTTATACCGAAAACCCGCTCTCGGGAGTAAAGCTACAGCCATGAAACGACTTGTCACGACTCCACAGGGAACAAAGTATCAAAACAAACTGAGAAAAACATATTAAAGAAATCAGTTTACAAACTCTCACAAAACTCGGATCCTCGCCGCGTCACAAACCGTTTAAAACCAAACAAAAGGCCTCGTGCTGGTGCAGCTGCACGCCATAAGATGCTTGTGTTTTAAGTAGTAAACATTCGACTGGGTGAACGAGACTCGGATTATTCTGTTTGTAAACGGGGGTTTTGCTCGTTTACGTCAAGATCTTTCTAAATTATTTTGAGATTTTTCTCTATTTTTTTGGATTCTTTCTTCGGCAAGAATTCAAGGTAACAAGGGGGCGACTAATTAATATACAAATGGTGATTTTTTTGTATTACTTTAAAAAGCACAAAGCTCCCGTCTTTCTACTCTTTATATCTTTATTTTCACAGCCGACGTCTGGGAGCTTGGATCGAGTTCGTCCTAGTTTTTTTTCGGGGACTCGTAGAGAAACTTTACTTCAGTTGATGTTTGAGAAGTCCTAGTTCGGCTTTTCTTTTCAGCGGCGGTGAATAAGAGTGTCGGCAGGTGTCTTACGCAGTGCGGGCAGCTCCAGGTGCCCTCGGGGGCCTTCTCCATGTCGGGGTCCAGGCAGACCATGTGGTACGCTCTGGGACAGGTGTCGCACAGGATGATCTCTCCGCCCTGCTGGCAGACCTCGCAGTAGTCCTGGTGGTCCGTCTCGTAGCCGTCCCCGTCCTCAGCTTCAGAGACAAGACAAAAAGACAAAACAAGACTTTAAAAAAAAAAAAAAAAAGAAAGAAACCCACCCCATCCCCACACCTCCACCCTCGAGACGCAGGATGTGATGCGTCTGCAGAGTGTCGATGTCGGGTGAGTCACTATTTTCCATTTCCTCAACAACACCAACACACTGAAACGTCAAAACGTAAACGTCCATTTCGACGTGTAAAATTGATCCTTCGTGCCTCTCCTCGCGGAAAGCGTGTCGCTTTAAGACGGGTTAAATGTTTTTAAATGTAAGACGGGTTAAATGTTTGCGTGTTAAAAGCCCCGAGAGACTCGAGTGAACGTCAACAACTGCCGTTAAAAAAAAAAAAAAAGGGATTTCCACGCTGATTTTTGCCGCCGCGCCTCGGCGAGAACTTGTTGACCTCTTTCAGCCGCCGAGCCGAATCCATCGGTGACGTCGTCCGAGCGGCTGCAGCAGAGGATGATGAAGATGAAGAGGATGAAGACGAGGATGATGCGTCAGTAGGCGACGGCCAAGACCAAGATGTCGTCCTTCTAAATATAATCAGCTGACTCAGGCACAGTGACTAATGTGTGTGTGTGTGTGTGTGTGTGTGTGTGTGTGTGTGTGTGTGTGTGTGTGTGTGTGTCTCCTCGTGTTGTTGTCCATTCCACAGACCTTTAATGCTTTACTGCACGCAGTCATTAGGGGATTCACCGCCGTGTGTTTAACCGAGAGTCTGTCGGCTCCGCTCACGCCTCGACGGGTCGAGCTCTGAGTCATCGGGCGGAGCGAGGAGCGACCGATGTGACGGGTTCGACTCCCACTGGTTGCACAAAACCTACTGTTTGTTTAGCGTAACAGCAAGAAGGAGGAGGAGGATGATGGAGGACACGAAGAAGAAGAAGAAGAAGAAGAAGAAGAAGAAGACGACACACACCTTTCTTTTTCTTGGGTTTGCTCTTGGACGGCTTCTTTTTGCTGCGGCTGCTGCGGCTGTTGGATCCCTCCGAGACGGAGACGCTGTTCATGCTGCCGTCCTCGAAATCGCTGTCCACCTCGGGCTCGTCCTCCTCGCTCTGTGCAAACGGGAGAGAAAGACACACACACACACACTTGTTTAAAAAAAAGTTTGTCGTACACAACTTCATGTGGGCGCCCAAGAAGCAAGAGCCAGAGAGACACTGAGAGAGAGAGAGAGAGAGAGAGACACTGAGAGAGAGAGAGAGAGAGAGAGACACTGAGAGAGAGAGAGAGAGAGAGAGAGAGAGAGAGAGAGAGAGAGAGAGAGAGAGAGAGAGAGAGAGAGAGAGAGAGAGAGAGGATCGTACCGACGAGCGTTTCCGCTTGCTGTTGAAGCCTCCCAGTTTGATTTTGAGAGGAGCCACTTTCTTGGTCTTGGCATTATTCTTCTTCTCTTGTGTTTTCGGGGTCGTCTTGGTCTTCTTGCGGGCGTTGGGACCTGAGACCCACAAACCAGACGTCAGTCTCACGGACACAAAAGAAGAATAAAGATCGGCCCCGAAGCCGCTTCGGATGTCTCAGATCGCTCTACCTTTTCCCTCCTTGGTCTTGGCCTTGCGTAGCGGCGGCGGCGGCGGGAGCAGCGGCGCCTCCGCCGGGGCCGCCGGCGGCGGAGGCGGAGCGACCGGCACGACCTCGGCCACCATGGTGTCGACCGCGGCCGGCACGTTGGCGGTGGCCAGCGCCGCGTTGGCGGCGGCGGCTCCCCTCAGCGGGTTGTTGGTGCTGAACTCTCGCCACTTGGCGCCCAGGACCATCATCATCTTGGACACGGCGATCTTGGGGTTCTTGGCTGCGATGAGGGGCCTTGGGAGGGGGGAACATTTATTTATTTATTTATTTAAATGTGGTCCGATTAATCTTTCAACGCACACAAAAAAAGGCATAATTCATATTTCCTCATCTACCTGACGAACTGGCTGAAGGCCTTGTAGTTGGTGAGCGAGCGGTAGTCCTCCTCGGTGAACACGTGGTCGATGTCCTCCATCCCCCAGTCGTCGAGCAGCTGGGACGACGACTTCGGCTCCTGCAGGAAAAACAAACGACGAGCTAACGTTAGGACGCGATTAATATAGAAACATTATTTTTAAAAAAAACACGCGAAAATCTTGTTTGCAGAATGTAAAAAAAAAAAAAAAGGCTTTTATAAAAGAGATTTGTGAATGAACTGTATGATGTGGGGGGGAAGTGGACAATGTTTAATGTTTAAGACGGGAAGAAGATCCTCTGAGGGGTTTTTTCTTTTTTTATGTGTATGTGATCCGTCTATGATGAAAAAACAGGAAAAAAACAAAAGCAGGTAAAACACTGAAAACAGAGATTTTTTTTGGGGGATCGACAAGTATTAAAAACCGAAAACGGCCAAAATGTGACGCAATACACGCACCAAAAAACAGAACTAACAAAAATTAGACTTTTTGAAAGTCACAATAAACTTTCTCAATAACATGCAGTCTTACCACACACACACACACACACACACACACACACACACACACGTTAATCTGTTATCTCACCAGCACTTCACCTCAGCGAGGAGTTATCGATACTAATCTGATCAATTGGTGAGGAGGACCCGGTTCGGGGCCCACATGGTCGTCTCTTTAATACATATTGAATTACGGACGATCACGAAAGCCGAACCGTCCGCGGCTCACAAAGACGCCGTTGTTCGCTCCCGTCGTGCTGAACGGGCGAGGCGCGGGTAACGTGAGCGCGGTGGTTACGCAACACCTGAGTTTCATCGGGGCCGAGGCGGTTTAAGTTAATTTAATTTAGGCTTCCAACGATTATTTAAAGAGAAACTCCAGAGGAAAACAACAACTGCCGCGATGCTCTCGCAATAAATCCAGCGCCCGCTCTCTCTCAATCAAGCGCTCCCTCTCTCAATCAAGCGCTCCCTCTCTCAATCCAGCGTCCTCTCTCTCAATCCAGCGCCCCCTCTCTCAATCCAGCGCCCCCTCTCTCAATCAAGCGCTCCCTCTCTCAATCCAGCGCTCCCTCTCTCAATCAAGCGCTCCCTCTCTCTCAATCCAGCGCCCCCTCTCTCTCTCAATCCAGCGCCCCCCCTCTCTCAATCCAGCGCCCCCTCTCTCAATCCAGCGCCCTCTCTCTCAATCCAGCGCCCCCTCTCTCAATCCAGCGTCCTCTCTCTCAATCCAGCGCTCCCTCTCTCTCAATCCAGCGCCCCCTCTCTCTCAATCCAGCGCCCCCTCTCTCTCTCAATCAAGCGCTCCCTCTCTCAATCCAGCGCCCCCTCTCTCTCAATCAAGCGCTCCCCCTCTCTCAATCCAGCGCCCCCTCTCTCAATCCAGCGTCCTCTCTCTCAATCCAGCGCCCCCTCTCTCAATCCAGCGCCCTCTCTCTCAATCCAGCGCCCCCCTCTCAATCCAGCGCTTCTCAATCCAGCGCTCCCTCTCTCTCAATCCAGCGCCCTCTTCAATCCAGCGTCCCCTCTCTCAATCCAGCGCCTCTTCTCAATCCAGCGCCTCCACCTCAATCCAGCGCTCTCAATCCAGCGCCCCCTCTCTCAATCCAGCGCCCCCTCTCTCAATCCAGCGCCCCCTCTCTCAATCCAGCACCCCCCCTCTCAATCCATGCATTTAAGTTAATTTAGCCAACGAGATGTCCTTTCTAAATGTTTCCAAAGGTGTTAAATAATCCTGATTATTAATTTTTGCCTTAAACATTTGAATCAACTGTGTTTCTTTTGTGCAACCAACAAGCGGACGAATTGAGTTCATTAGGATTAAATCTGCCACACCGACAATTCGGGTTTTAAAGATAATTATATGAAATGTTTTGGTGATATAGTTACTGATTTAGTGCCAAAATACGGTTTTAAATCACTTAAGTTTAAAAAAGAAAATGTAACAGTTGATGGTTCTAGCTTTTGGAGCTTTGTTGTTTTGCAATCAAAACAATTTCTTTGCAGGTTATTCTTCCAATTATTTTCTTGATTAAAGCATTAAATCGTTTCGGTCTAATAAAATATTAAAACATGGTGTAAATGTTTTCACAACAGACAAAGAAAGAAGCAGCAAATTCTCACAATTCAGAAGCCGGAACCACAAAAATATTCTGCGTCTTTTTTTGGGGGGAACCGACTTCAAAGTAGAGATAAAAAATAATTTAGTAAATCTGAACTAACTGTTAAGAATTTGACCAATAAAACCAATTTCTTGCCGATTGGAGCTTTTAAAAATCGACCTAAAGGCCCCGAGCAGGTGAGCAGTAATTTCTTCCTCCTTCCTTCCTTCCTCCCTCCCTCCCTTCCTTCCTTCCTCCCTCCCTCCTAAAACCTGCATCTTAAAAGCTGGCTGCCGACGGATCGAGGGGCGGCTCTGACAATGAATCAAAATGTGTTTATCTTACCAAAAAAAGAAAAAGAGGAAAAAAAAAAAAAAAGGGTCAAGAGCGCAGTGCGGTGCGGCGCTAAGCAGGGTTACCATGGTAACAGCATATATGCCTTACAACACCCGCCCCAGACACACACACACACACACACACACACGCACACACGCCACACACACACACGCAGGCAGGCAGACTTACACACCCCACGCCACCCCTTGCATAAGTGTCATTAACTACGAGGCCCCCTATTGGCCGAGTCCGCCAGACACAGCTCTTTGTTTAACCATCTCTCATATCACATTTCTGTCTGTCAAACCGAGGCCGACTCCATTACAGGTACGCAGTCAAAAGGCGCTCGCAGCACACAAAGGGCTTTTTTTTTTCTTTTACAAAAGTCATAATCCACCAAAAGGAAGAAACGTGGTGGGCAGAAATCGGGGGGAAACCGTAGATTCTTAGGATTTCAACCCCAAAAAATGTGCACAAAGCGCAGTTTCATGTGCAGTTTGGCATACTTAAAAAAAGAAAAATACCTGTAGTTTTGCATGTTTTGGTCCATTAACTACAACTCACATACACTTTACCTCACAGCTAAATGTTTAGCATGATGCTGCTCTTTCAGAACAGTCGATAGGAGGTTATAAAGTGGAGATCTTTCAATTTAACCTGTGCTTCACCACATTTTACACACAGCAATGTTAAAACTGACACAAATTAATGCAAGTTTTAGAGTCTGAACCCTAAAACCCGCTGGCTGGTTGGAAAAGCAGGTTTTCTTTCAACAAAAATCACCAAAAACGACACCGTTTATCGCAGCCAGAAGCTGCGGAAACTGTCATAAACGTCAGACGTTCATCTTTTCGACGGTCCTTGAACGCATCATGTGAGACGAACGCTATCCCTCAAATCGGGATATTTAATAAAAAAAACATTTTATTCTACACGTCTCACTTAACATTTCGCTCCAGATAAACCGTTTGCTCCAACTAGATCCTGTAAGAAACATTAAATTCTGCGCTCCGCTGCGCAACTATGAAGCCATGATTGACTCGGCTGAGACCAACAGACACGTGACAACAATTCTGTGAAACCTGGACTGAACTGCAGGCTGCTGAACACAGAGAGAGGCTGTAAAAATGCGAGTAATTCACTGCACATAGCACGTAGAGCCTCCTTTTTTACCCCCCAACATTTGTAACACTTGTGGCAAAATGTTGACTGTAAAGATTCCATTAATTATCAAAGAAATTCAACTTGCGTTTCTTTCTTTTTAATGATTTATGGCATTTTAACCGCGTTATTCTGCAAAAAAAAAAAAAAAAGACATGTTTGAGTTCTCTCTACTTCTAGCCGTGGCTGTGCTGTTTCCAGAGAGCTGCAGGACTTTTACATGGCAGTGAAAATCAAGGCCACGGAGTAAAAAGGAAAAACACCCCGAAACTGCTTGGGGTTCAGAGGGTTAAGCCATGAACTGGCTGCACTGAACAAAATAGGAATAAAGCTGCGCGTCCTGTAGAGCATAAATGTTATGTATACAGAATTTGTCTTCATGGAGCTAAAACCCGTGACCCGTAGTGGTGACAGATGCGCTCCGAAGCCTCCAGTCCGTCACAGTCTTTGTTAAGCAGAAGAAAAATCAGTCGCTGACCTTTGGCTTTAACTGACTGTTATTTATCGTTTTCATTCGATTCCACACAACCGTGCAAGAATTATTAGAATTCTCGAAGTTCCTCGGGAGCGCGTGAGGGCCTTTCCTGTCCGATTGCGGTGTAAATGTTGTGTCGGAGGCTTTTCAAACCCGTAGAAAAAGATAAATCTCCTCAGACTGAAGCCATGTTGAGAAGCTTCACTAAAACTGTGACTTTTCGCCCCACGAACCCCCGGCCTGCTTCTCCTCACCGAGCTGTCGTCGTCGTCGTCGTCGTCGTCTTCTTCCTCGGGCTCGGGCTCCTTCTTCTTGGAGCTGCTCCTCTCGACCCCGGAGCTGCTCCTCTTCTTCTCCTTGCCGCTGCTGCCCCTCTTCTTCTTCTTGCGTCCCGGCGTGTAGTCGCTGCCCTCGCTGTCGGAGCGCAGGGCGCGGCTGCTGCCGTCTTCCGCCTCCTCCACCCCGCCCACGTCCATGGGCTCCGGGGAGCTGATGGGGAGCTCCTGGATCAAGGGGAGCAAAAAAAAAAGGCACAGGTTGGTGAACTGAAGCCATCAGGTCACAGAATAAGAAGGGGAAGGGGATAAAGACGCAGGTTTCTCGCAAGAGCACAAAATACTCCCAAGATACAACACATTTATTAGAGGAAAGATGGAATATAACTCATCTGAAATCCAAAAAGTGAAGATTGAAATGTCTTTCAACTTGTAAATGACAAGCAGCGTTGTTACGTTTCCTTAAAATCGTACAAGAAAATAGTTCTTACTGCACTTCAGACGCCTTAAAATCCAAGGAAAGGTTGAGTTATGCTCTAAAAAATGTCATTAAAAGTAGGGAAACCCTCTCTGTATGATACAGAGAATGGTCGGAGGGGAAAAAGACGCAAGAAATAAGTGGACGAGACTAATGTTAGTCTGCTACTTCTTTACGATGAAAGCCTCGAGGCAGCGTCGACAAATATGACAGCTAGCTACAGTAGCTAGCTACAGTAGCTAGCAACCTAGCGATACGACACGGGGCACCGAATTTGAGGAATATGTGGTTTATGAGACAATAATTACAACCCGCGGTCCCTCCAGCTCACTCCTCGGGAGGAGAGCGGGCGCCAGCCGGAAGAAACCCTCCGGAGACACCGCCTGCTCTCCTCGCGGCTTTAGTCTCTTCGTGGCGCGGAGCAGAGACCCAGCGGCCCGCTGAGCCGCTCGTGGGAAAGCACACCGCCAGATAACGGACGCCGATTCACCAGATTTTGGACTGCGACGGCTTACTTTCAATCAGGTTAATCAGGGAAACGACGCTAGTGGACAACATACCCGGATCGGAGGCTAATCCGCGTTACCCGGGTACAAAAAAAAAAGGAAAAGCCGAGAGACGATTCCAGATAACTGGCGCGCTAAATATCTGCACCTGTCGGGGAGCTACAGCCAATGAGGGGAAACTTGGCGGAGGGGGTGCACCTGTGTGCTGCACCTGGATTGTCGGGCGTCTGCGCGGGGACCGCTCTACACGAGGGGAGACGGTGAAGACGACGTGTGCATCCACGAGCAGGACTCCGCCCGGGTGGAGCGAGACCTCGTCGCGGGGTCTCAGGTGCAAGATGTGCGGCGTGAAGACTACAGCGAGCTTGTTGTGGGCGTTAACGCGCACAAAAACATGTAATATGCACAATAAAAAGGATTCACCGCTGCCATACTAGGGCAGGAAGAGGGCTTCAGCAGCATCAAGCATTTCACAATCCCAACGACTTCCAGCTAATTTGACTTTGACGGCTGCTTTGCCTACAAGAGAAGATTATCAAAAGTCTGCAGACGGCCGTGTTTAACTAACAGCGGCCGGGTTCCAGTCTAGTTTTTATTCAAACACATCATCTGGGACGTGGGATTAAAAAAAGTTGTGGTGTACTCTGGGTAGTTTTCTGACTTGTCCAGTACGCGAGGACGACAACCTGCAGCCTTACCTCTCTGCGCGACCGCCTCTTGCTGCCCTTGCTCTCTTTGCTCTTCTTGGCCTTCTTCTTCTTCTTCACCTTCGGGGTCTCGTTCTCCGAGACCTCCTCTTCCTCATCGTCTGTAAAAAAAAAAAAAAAACTTTGAGCAGCTTCCCTCATTTGTATCCTGACATATGTTTTTCATTTTCCCATTTACGAGCCCCGTCACACTGTCGTCCCTGAATATAAGAGATTGATTGACGGGGCTTCTTCCTATATGAATTAATTCCTCCCCTCCTCCCTCCATCAGGACGCCACATTCATCCCTTCATGAAGTGACCGCCTTGCTTCCTTTTTAGGTTTTAAAAACACAAGTAAGTGCACAAAGTCTGGACCTTAGCGCTCTTTCTTCCCCGTGCCGGGCTGCGGCCACGTTCACATGGTGTTAAATGACATTTAAGTGGCCCGTGATTAGATGGCTGGAATAAAAAACCAACAGGAGTCCCCGAGAACCGGGACTAGTGGAGGGTGAGCCGGTGGTTTGGGCTGCTAGTTGCCCCTTTGGGAGGAGGGGGAGGGGGGTTCAAATCAGTTTTGTTCCAGTGGTTAAAACCGTAATTTACAGCTGATTAGTCATTAGGATTTCACCACACCCTCCTGCAGGCCTGACGACAGAGAGGATCCCAGGCCGGCGTTTGGCTCCGCCTCAGTGAAGCGGCGTGCCACTCGGAGCCCGTTAATGTAATTGACTACGGTAAAAAGTAAATGGCAGGCAGCCATTAGGACGCACCTGGTGAGGAAGGAGCTCTAATGGGACGAGGAGCCGTTTTGTTTTTATGTCATTATAAAAAAGGAGACCAAGCTGTGCGGGGCGATGTGGACGGACGCAAAGAATCCAGAGCTCCGAGCTTTGAGAACAGCGTTTTTTTCTTTTTGGAGGAATCCAGTTTTACAAAAGCATCGAAATCATATTCGTCCACAGACTTCAAGAGGAGCGTGAGATTCTGGACGCCCCGAGCGGTGGGCTCCAGATCCTCCACCAAACAACTAAACAACTACAAAAGATACCGTTTAAACTTCATGGACCGCATGTGAAAACAGAAACGACACCTTGTAACTATTAAATCGATTAAGATGTCATCAATGACTCATTTTCCAAATGTTGACACGTTTCTTTCTTTCCTTCCTGTTTTGTATCATTGTCGCGGGAGTCGCTTTGGCCGGAGAAAACAAACATCTGAAGACACGAACTTGGACTCGGAGAACTACGACGGACATTATTTTATTCATTTAAAAGACTAAATGCTTAAATTAATGATGACAAACAGGCACAGCTCAACAAGCTCCTGCTTGAGTTCGTGTGTACTACACGTACGGACAACTCTGAGGTGCTGGTTCTTTACACGAGTATTTACATTTACTGCAACTATATACTACATTTCAGGAGGAAATATTGTACTTTTTACTTCCGTTTGACAGCTTTGTTACTTTGCAGATCTAGATTATTGACAAAATATGACTCAACTGATACGTTCTGATGCGTTAGTATCGTTTAAGCTTCCACAAAGCGAATGCATCGATCATTACAATCCAATAATATAATAAATGGGATCCTGAAATGTACTTTCACCATTTAAGTAAATGCATTTACTTTTACTCGAGTAACGCTTTTGAGTGCAGCCCTTTTTACTTGAACATATATTTGGAATACTTCTTCCAGCACTGATTCATCATCATCATCATCATCAGATGCCAGAAAACAAAATGCATTAAAAAAAATGTTGTTTTTAATGCATTTAAACCCGAAAATGAAGGGCTTTTGGTTGGATTGCACAATATTTTGATTCCTGCAGCCTCACTTGACAGATCCATTAAAAGCTGGTGCAACGTGATGAATTAAACGCAGTATTTTTTTGTGTGTGTGTGTGTTTTTTTTTAAAAGCCTACTTGCAGGACTACTTGTTCTCAACGATGCGCGTGCACGCTTGTATCACACGCCTGTATCACACACACACACACACACCACACACAGTGTAAACAATGCGAGTCCCACCAGTCTGTGCATATAACATCTATTCAAGAAGATAAATCCATAAGATACTTCATACGTTTTGACTATATTGTGTTTTATTTCTACTTTATTCGCCTCCACACACACACACACACACATACACACGCGTGCGCGCGCGCACACAAACCGCCGGCCATGAGGAGGGAAACGTCATCCGCGAGCTTCCCAGCTAACTGGCTGCCTCCATCTTGTCATCGACACGTAAATAAAGCCGGTAGCAGGCTGACCGTCTGGGGCCCCCGTGGGGGGGGGACACAACCGGGGAACCGGCGGGACTTCACGTTATAAATGTGGCCCCTAAGCCCCCTTAGTTTTTATTTTTTTTTAAAACACAATAACAGGCTTTTTAAGGCGGTTTAAAAGAGGGGGCAGCAATTAGTCGCGTGAGCTAGTTAGCCGCGTTAGCTCCGCGGTCGAAACGCCATTCATGTGAATGGAGAAACAGGCGCAAAACATCTGCTGGTGCTAAGCTAAGCGTCCTCACCGTGGAGTAGCCGGTCCTCCGGGGCCCCGTAACCGTCCCGGTCGTCCTCGGATCCGGACATCGTTCACCGGGGGAGGAGGGCTCGGTGTCGACTCGAGCTCGGGGAGTTCAGCTAAACTAAATAAAAGTTGAGGGGATCCAGAGTTCTGGTCCAGATCTCTGGGTCGGCCAAAAAAAAAAAGAAAAAAAGGAGGACAGAAAACGGAAGTGAATATTTTAAAACAGATCATTCATAAAAAAAAAAAACAACAACCTGCAAACAAACTGCCCGCGTGGACTCGTTATGAGAGTAAGTATAACTTTAGGTTAGGGGGGACAGATTAGGAGCCTCCAGCTCCGCGTGCAGGTGACACTAGCACGCGCTGCTAGCCGGCTCAGATTTGAGACGATGCCCCAAAAAACACACACAATAAATAAAAGAGAAGAAGAAGAGGAGGAAGTCGCTTTGCAGACTTTAATGTATCATATTTAAATAAAGTATTTTATCTTTTACTCAAGTGGTTGTTGTTTTTTACAAACAATAAATAACATTTTTTTTAAAAATGGGATACTTACAACTTGATTCACGCAGCTTCTTCTCCCCTTAAAAAAAAAAAAAAAAAAAAAAAAAAAAGAAAAAGCCCAGTAACTCCGCGCTCACTTTGCCTCTCAGTCAACGCTCGGGTCCCTCTTTCCTCTTTTTTGTCCAGGTAACGGTGAAACGGACACATTTAAATATATTTCCGTGTTTTTTTTTTTTTTTATATATATATATATGTGTGTGTAGGCAGCGTGTGCGCACGACGCCGCCGTCTCCTCTTTCTCTGCCTCGCACACTAACACACACCCCGCGCGCGCGCGCACACACACAAAGAGATCAGGGGGCAGGCATCCCATAATATCCCCCCCCCCTTCCTCCTCCCTCCCTCCCTCCTCCTCCACACACACTTCAGTCACCCCTCCCCCACTCTGCATAGTTACCTTGCAACGTACAGACCATAATAGTCAACTCACCCCCTCCCCTCTGCTACAGTCTCTTCCCCATTCCTCCATGCACCCCCCACCACCCCCACCACCCCCATTGCACCTCCACCCCCTCCCATAGCAACCGTGGTTACCATGCATACGCTCACCCCCCCCTCCCACCGCCGTGCATCCCATAATAGTAATGAGCGCAGTCACTGACATCCCTCAATAAGCATAACTCCAAAAAGAGAGAGAGAGAGAGAGAGAGAGAGAGATAGGAGAAAGGAGGGGAGGAAAAAAAAAAAAAAACAGAAAAGCCGTCACATGGCAACTGTGTGTGCCACATGACTGCTTAACTTGAGCGTGTGCATGTTTGCATGTATGCGCAGCCACCCTACTGTATATGAGTCCGGCAGCATGGGATGTGGATGCAAAGCATTTTTTTTTTTTTTTCTTTTTTAAAGCACCCTAAGGTGGTGGTGATGGGTGGTGGTGGTGGTGGTGGGGGGTGGGGGGGGGGTCACCAGAAGTTGGGTGACCCAGGTGTCACCCCGTAACATGTGTGGCGTCACGACTCGCCTGGAGTCTTATCGCGAAGCAGCGCACCTGAAGGCCGGAGAAGGTGAGCCGGCTGGAAGGGGGGGAGACGTTACTCTAGTTTCTTTTTTTTTTTTTTTTTTTTTTTACGAGCCGGTCGGTGTGAGGGTCAAAGAGTCGGCCCTGCAGGGTGAAGGTCACGGAGGTCAAACTGTAGCCAAAACCTTCAAGTCTGCTGCCCCCCCCCGCCCCCCACCTCCCACCCCCACCCTCCATCAAAACAAGAAACAGGGAGCCCAGAAGTACAAGAGCCAAGCCAACAGCTGAGTTAAGCTGTCTGCTACACACACACACACACACACACACACTCACACACTTGCTCCACAGGCTGCTTTGGAAATGCATTGCAGTCAATGGTGGGAAAAACGTCTGGGTCCTAGACAGTTTTTTTTCCCACCATTAACCGACTGTAGTGCATTTAGACTGTGGAGCGAAAAATAAAAAGCAGAACGGTTTAGTGCAGAGTGACGTTTTATGTGTGTGTGTGTGGGGGGGGAGGAAGGGGGGGAGGTAGGGGGGGGAGGGGGGACATGTCAGCTGACAGGTGAGCTCTGTATTTCTTTTTTTGGTAGGGGGTCGGGGGGAGCATTAAAATGAGTTGTGTTGTTGTTGTTGTTGTTGTTGTCAAACAGCTGTTTGACCATGTCAGAGTAGGAGATAGAGCCCACGGTATTGTGCACGCTGGCCCTTTAAGAAGACGACGTGAAACCCGACACCGCGCATATCAAGAACCCGATCGGCTCAACGATCTAGAAATGAGGAAGAATTCAAGCATTTTATGATAAAAAAAAACATTAACGAATCAAAACGAAACAAATGTGGAAACACAAACACATTAATGTAAAAATAATAAAATAAAAAAAAAGTACAATATGTGACACAAAGATCTGTACATTTGAATCGGACTCTGCACAGAACAATTATATTTTTACAATTATAACGTTTTCGGGGTAGCAGGTACCTTTGCTCCCCTAACCCGGTAGTTTGTTTGTTTGTTTGTTTGTTTGTTTGTTAGTGCAGGACGTCCCGTGTCACGCTGCTCTGGTCTGCTGTGTATTAACTCCACTTTCTCGAGTCGGTACCAAAGAAAGGAGTCATTGACTACGTTTACGTGCACTTATTCCAAATACAAGAATATTCCCAACTTGATATTGACTCATATTCCGTTTGGATATTCAGAATTATTTAGATGAGTTGTTATTATTATTATTATTTTTACGATTAAAAAACGTGTGACGTGTCGATATTAATCTGGTTTCAGGAGCTTTCTCTGAGTCTCAAGAGAAGGTTTTTTTTTACGGTTATTTTCCGTATTTTGACGTGATAAACGACGTGGGATTCCCCAGTGATGAGGACGGGGGTCACGGGGGTCGTTTTACATTAACCACGGCTGCATGTGAACGGGAATATTAGGGGAATATTAATTAGCATTCGCCATGTAAACAGCGTATTACGAATATTCCCCCGGAATATTTGGTGCATCCACAAATGAGGAAATAAAAGCTCAAATGTGTAGTGCGACCGGACCGGACCATACTGGACCGGACCGCTTTAGGCTTCACCCTCACTAAAACGATCCTCGTCCACACGGCAACCGTTGACAACGCACGTCACATGACCGCTCCCTCTTTTTAGAAAACCTGCTTCCTGTTGACACCGCCGCGCCCAGAGTACGTGAGCGGTCACGTGAAAAAAAACGATCTCCGTCCACACGGCAACCGTTGAAAACCGCAGGTCACGTGACCGCTCACGTGACCGCTCACGTGACCTGCGGTTTTCAACGGTTGCCGTGTGGACGGAGATCGTTTTTTTTTTTTTTTGACGCCTCAGAAACAGGAAAACGACCTCCAACCAAGCACACGACTGTCTAAATAAAACATAATTTCGTTTGTCTCATCAGTTGAAGCTTGTGATGATTGCATCATCATATAAGAGGCCGAATATTTTGGGTCGGGAGGGAAACTTGTGGGCGAGCGCGGACCGACGGCGGCCGGTGATTTCCCAGGGTGAGCGTGCATCAGTCGGTCATTATGAACGGCTTATTGTGCAGAAGAAGGAGAAGAATCAGTCCACCGCCGGGGATAATGGATGTTTTTATTGCACTGCGGCGCACGCGGACGCCACCGCGTCACGCTACCTGTGAAATTGGATAATTTGTACTTGTTTTAATCCTCGTCATTAATCTACGGATGAATTTATTCACGTCAGCACATTGTTGCAGCGCCCCGACACTTTGGCTTTTAACCCTCTTCAAGCTGTCTCTCTTTCCCGGCTTCAGCTGAAGGCCCCCCCCCCCCCCCCCCCCCCCCACTGGATCTACAGTCGCCTCTGACTCATCTCTTTCCTTCTCTTCTTCTGGTGTTTTTTCTTTGTCCCACCGCCGATGGGTGCTCTTCCTCTCCCACACAAAGAACGACTTAAAAACAACAACAACTTCTCTTGTCTTTCTTTTTCTCCGCATTTTCTTCTTCCTCTCCCCCTGCCACCCCCCCTGCCCCCACCCCCCCCCTTGCCCCCTCCCTCCACCCCCCCCCATCTCCTCCTCCCCTCCCCCACACTTCTCCTTTTTCCTTGACTATGGACACAGTGTTCATGTGTGCATTTAGGGGGTGGAGGAGGGGAGGGGGTGTGGGGTGGGGGGGGTAACATCCTATAATCACCAATCAGAGGCATTCTGGGGGCAGTTGTCATAGAAACCTCGTGCACGGCTCTTGAGGCCCCTCCCATAACCCCCCCACCCCACCCCTCTTCCCCCACCACCCCCCCCAACACTCGCAGAATTGCATATCACATAATGATAATAATATAATTTCTGAGGCGAAAAGGAAAAAAAGGAGGAGTAGGAGGGGAGGTGTGGGGGGGGGGGGGGGATTACAGACCATAATAGTGCTCCTGTGCGGCTGGTCGCCATGGAGATAAACAGAGGGGTGGCGGTGGTGGAGGAGGGTTACAGGCGGGGTCAGATTATCATGTAAGTCAAAATGCATACCATAATACTTCTTGACTTCCTCCCCTCCTCCCCTCCTCCCCTCCTGCCTCCTTCCTCCTCCCTCACCGTCTCCGCTGCAGGACACTCGCTCTGAAGCCACAACCAGATAACAAAAGTGCCGAATGGTTTTGATCCGACCCAACATGTCTGCCACGCGGAGATAACGCACTGACAGATGGAGGGAGCAAAACAAAAAAAACACACCAAACAAAACCCCAAAAAAAAAAAAAAAAAAAAAAAAAAAGCGGAAAATTAGATTGTGACGTCTGCGTTTGGCCGGGATGTCCCGGGCGCTCTCACCTTTTCACGCGTTGGGGAAAGAGAATAACTGTTGAATAACAATTCGTCTTTCACGGTCGCGTTGTCGTCCAGAACCTTTTCGCGTTTCGTCTGTCCGCTGACAGTTACAATAAAGTTTATTCAAAACCGTGACGATCCTGTGAAAGAGAGAGAAATGAGGAGTTAAATACTTCATGTGAGCTGCTTGCTTTGTCATGTTGATGTATTTCAATGTGATGTACTCTGTGGTATTACTTCTCCGTGTGTACTCGTGCTTATTCATGTCCTTGTGTCGCTGCGGCACCTAAATATTCCTCCTCTGTTGGATCAATAAAGGCGTTTTTTTTTTTTTTTTTTTTATTCACGAGGGTTCATCCTCTGGGAACCAGGAGCCGATACGTCGAGTAGCGTCGAGACATTTAACGTTCCAGATGTGAAGATTTTTCTCTTTTTTTCTGCGATCGAAATCTACGGATTGACTCTCTCGTTGTCGGCTACTGTCACCGAGAGGTTTCCCAACTCAGCGGCGTTTTG
>JACSYO010000501.1:115000-125000 GCA_016806645.1 Ophiodon elongatus | reverse complement strand
GTCGGCTGATGGGAAGAGGAGTGCAGCCGGGACGCCGGAGTCTGATGGCTCTCTCTCTCTCTCTCTCTCTCTCTCTCTCTCTCTCTCTCTGTGTGTCAAGTGTCCTGTTATTCAATTATATCTTTTACACAATTTCATCCAAACGGGATGTTAGTTATGTTTGTCACAGCTGTCCATCCCCATCCCATCTGCAGTGTTTTATATACGACAGCCGTGTGTCTGTGTGTCATTCAGGGATCATGTCTTCTTGTTTCTTCTCCTTCAGGCTTTGTCAAGTCTTGCACCATCACGTAATGCTGCATTCATCATGCATTCTTTTTTCTTTTTTTTAAGTTTATGTCATTTTTTTCTTCGAACTCTATCTTTGACATATTAAACTTATTATTTCCTGTTGCAGGAATTTGCAGGTTATCTCAAAAACTAAACAGATTTCAGTCTTATTGAGCTGACAGATGTGTTTTGGTTTGAGTAGTAGTATTAATCCCATATTAAAGTTACTGCGAGGAACTTTTAATTGGTTATGAAACAGTCTCAGTTTAATACTGATGCCTCTCTATGACCCACAGAAATAAATAAGACCATCAGTGAGAAGATTCACTATTTCTGTATAGCAGCGTCTCCTCCTCCTCCTCCTCCTCCTCCTCCTCCTCCTCCTCCTCCTCCTCCTTCAGGAGCAGAGCTTCTCCTCTCTGGGAGCCGACACCGACACCACGCTGCTGGAGACCCAGGACGTATTGCTGGACCCGCTGGAGGGAAGGGGGTCACGGGAGAACCAGGACCAGGACTGAGAGGGTTCAGACTGTCAGACCCTGCTGCAGTACAATGAGAGGTTCTCTAAAGGGACCCTGGTGCTCAGAAAGACCACTTTGGTCCCCAGGGACCGTCAGAGTCAACACAAAGTGAAAGTTCCTTGTAGTAGCTTAGCTTCATATGTTACTGTTTTTTGGCCACAGCTGTAATAAGTAACAGAGACTCAATCCACGGTCGTGAACCGTAAAGAATAAACCAGTGTTTTTGCAAAGTGCAGCTCCATCATTACAAATCCTGAACACATCCTATTACCGCTGACTATTCCCCCATGGATTGATCCTTTATCAGGCAGTGATTGACCCCCCCGCTAAGCCCCGACCCCCCTGCTGCTACTCCACCACGTTGTCAGAGCTACGTTACCATGGAGCCCACACTGTCACTAAGTACACTCGCTGAATAAATATGATGCACAGGTTTTTATGTATAAATGTAACGTTTTAGAAACGTATATCTCTTTCCAACCTCTCAGGGTAACGAGTATCACTGTCACACGACAACGATTTAACCATGACCAGCTCCAAACCCACTAAACCGACGCTACGCTGTGATTGGCCGGTCTGTGTCTGAGGGGCGGGACTTAGCGAGGGGGTCAATCGGTATGGGTTGAGTTGTGTAATCCATCAGAGTGAACACAAAAGTCTGCGTTAAGTTTGCATATTGATTTGAAAACTCTTCTTTACGCTGTCTTTAATACAGACTGAGCTGATACTGATACTCATACAACTCGACCAAGTCAAGAGTCAACAAACAAAAGGAACATTTTATGCCACACAGAAATGAAAAAGCAAGAAACTCTAGAATCGTAGTCGTGTTTTTTTTTTTTTAATGAATGGTGTAAAACATGCAATAAAAAGGCTGCAGAGTCAACGAATCACTTTAAAACTCAAACTTCAGGTTACAGGAAGTGATATCTTGAGGCGTTCTCACGGTTTCTGCTCCCGTCAACCTTTGCGTTCGCGCCACTAATTTCCATCCTCGAGCCGCGGTCGGGACAAACGTGGGGCGCAAACACGGCAACAAATCAGAGCTCTTGAACGCAACGCGTGTAAAAACACACGCCGAACGAACAGTCCGTGAAGAGACGAGGATGTGAGCAGGAGTGCGAAAAGAAAAGATACATTTATTTTGACTTTTTTAAATGACACCTGAGAGGCCTGCATCGTGCGCGCACACACCACGAGCCGCCATTTTACCTCGCCCTCTTACCTTCTCAAAAACACATGCATGCACTCGCTCACTCTCTCTCATGCACACATTATACGCTCGCACGTCCGCACAGACACGCACGCCCAACCCCCACCCAATCCTCTGCTCGACACACACACACACACACACACACACACACACACACACACACACACCCTTTTTCCTGCTGCCCCCTCCCTCCCCCCCTTCAACACACACACCAAAACACACATACCTCCCCCTCACACACGTATGTACCCCCCCTTTCACACACACACTTCACTACACGCACGCTAACGCGCACACACACACACACACACACACACACACACACACACACACCCTGTTCCCCTCCCCCTCCCATTCCATACCAGGGCACATCGTGACAAAACAAAGAACACCCCATAATAGTCAGACGCACAGTGTGCATGGTAACCAGTTATGTCAGAGATGAAGGCACTGTGTGTTTCACTGTATACATGTACACACACAATCGTACAGCTGTGTGTGTGTGTGTGTGTGTGTACTGATAATGCTCCCTTCATACATAAATAAACACACACACATACACACTGATGATACACAAAATTACACGCACACACATACCACAAACCCACATATATACACCTCCCACACACACACACACACACACATATAGAGACACACAAAATTACAGGCTAACGGGTTTACATCTACACACACATAAAACGAAAGCACACACAAAAGAAACACACACACAAAAGAAACACACACACAAAGAAACACACACTTAAAAACAGGTACACGTCCTTATGATTAAACAGACGGACACATCGAGACTTAACGAGTTCAACACAGACACAAAAGATATGAAGGAAAGAACACGGAGACTTAAAAGTACACGTTCGTGTAAAGAAACACACAAACAAAGACACGGAAAAAAAAAAAAAAAAAAGTAAGAAGGAGCACGAACACAAGATGTAACGTACGAACACGGGCACAAGAGATCTGAATGAAAGACGTTGTTATGAATAATGACACACGTGGACAAGAAAACACACGACATCGAAACAGACGGACACAAAGAGACAAAGCATTTAAAAAAAAAAAAAAAAAAAAACCCTGAAGAATTGACACAAAAGATATGAATGAAAGAAAATCTATAATGTTTCCTTCAAAAGTACGCTCGAGGGGAAAATGTTGCCTTCGGTGTTACGAAGGTTTTTTTTTTACAATGAAGATTTGTACTTTTTTAAGAGAACGGGGCTGAATGTAACGTACATATTTTGAAAGCAGGCATCCAGAAACATGAACACACACCAAATTTAGCACACAGACAGGAAGTGGACGCACAAAAGGAAAGATACCATCAAAAGACACAAAAATACGTAACTCAAAAACATGAACAGATAAAGTTAAACACACACACACACACATGCACACACACATATACACACAAGGTGAAAAATATAAAACACACAAAAGTACACACCCAGACAGCGTGCATGATTACAGACACACAATGTAGACACACAAAACAGGACACTCAATCTTAAGATTTACATAAACACACACAGACATTCAACACGTCATCACACACACTGACGCACAACATTCACCGTACAAACACGACACTCGCTGTGGCCATCTTGGTTTTTTGGACATCGGGATCTTAGACTTTGGACGTCGCCATCTTGGTTTTGACACAGTGATACAAGTGGGAGGAGCTAAGTACAACCGAACGAGAATTTTATTTAGAGACCTGTCAATCACCTCGTAGCCCCGCCCCTAAAGCGTCCCCTGCTTTATGGTCTGTTTGACTCTAAATGGACCATAATTTACTAAATGAACATCATGCTGTATTGAAGAAGACTTGAAACTAGAGATTGAGACATAAACTCATGTTTACAATGTTTACTGAGGGAATAAATCAAGAGAGAAGTAGAGTCATTTTCTATAGACTTCTATGGTAAATGGTAAACAAACTTTTTGCAAGCGCCCGTTGAAAATGAAGTTTTTTTTCTTGACGCTAGTTTTTCCCCGTTTTAAACTTTAGTCTTGCAAAAGTAACATGTTGTATCAGATTTGTTTATAGTTCAAACGACACCCTTCAACAGGAGAGACTTCCCTCTCCGTGTTGTTGTGTCCTTTTCTTTACAATCAGCCATAAACAAATGTTGCACTGTTGTTCCGACTCAGCATAAAGAGGCTCGACGTGCCGGTTCTTGTATCAGTGTTCAGGCCAACCGCGCGTGAGCGTGAGCGTGCACGTGCACGTGGCTGTGCGGGTGCACGCTCTGCATGTGTGCACGTGTACACATGTGCATTAGTGCACGTGGGCGCCCTCTGAGAGACGAGGGAGAGAGAGAGAGAAAAAAAAAAAAGAAAAAAAAAAAAAAAAAAAGAAAGAGAAAAAAAAAAGAGAGAGGTCAGGTTTCTATCCCATGATGCAACTGTTCTATACCCCCCCACGTCCCCCCCCCCCTCCCCCCTTCCACACACACACACACACACACCCTCCTTCTTCTCCAAGCTGGTTGCCAGTGGCAACGCACTTATAATGAGGTCAGATGGACATCCAATAATATTCACCAGCCAAAGCAGCAGAGAGCGAGGCGTGTTGGGACAGACAGCAGTCAAAGTGTCAGAGGCTGAACAAGACAAGATGGCCGCCGCACAAATACAATAAGTTGGCACCGATTCATCAAGTCAGAGAGAAACTGAAACCGATCTGGAATCAGTTAATTCACCGCAGCTGCTACATTTTTTATTCACCTTTTGGTTTCACTCGATGGGTTTAGTGTTGAAACACAAAACGCAACAGCGTAAAAATGTTTAGAGATTGATCTCAACAACAACAACAACAACAACAAAAGGAAATCAGCTGGAGTGCAAAGTTTAAATCTCTTCAAAGAAAGAAGTTCCTTCAGTTCACGCGTGATTTCACTGAAGAGTTTTTACTGGATTTGCTCACGTGTGACACGCAGTGCTGGAAGAAGTATTTAGATCCATTATTTTGTAGTAAAAGTACACGTACGACGATGTAAAAACACTCCAATTACAAGTTTAACATTTTACTTTAGTAAAAGTACAAACATGTCAGAAAAATGCACTTAAAAGTATCAAAAGTTTAACATGCAGATGTTCAGTATGTTTGATTATTATTTAACAATCTTTTTTTGATCTAGAACAATGCTTTATGTTTTAAGGGCTCACATGTTTTGGGATACAATGTTTTTATTTTTGAAATGTAGAAAAAAGTGGAGTAAAATGTACTTAGTTACTTTCCACCGCTGGTCACATGACACACGAAAACAAAACACACAGTTATTGTATGAAAAGTGTAAAGCGGAGGTTTGGAAACGTTTTTAAATATGTGATTTAAATAGTTTGTGTTGGAGACTCAACTTTCACTCTGACCGTCAACGGATTTAATTTTTTTGAACACAGAAACCTGAGAAAAAGTCAAATGTATTTCAAAAAGCACGTGACCACGTGGCCTTTGGATCGTGACAACAGCTCATATCCTGATTAAAAGCCGTTCCCGAAAGGGGAATTTCTATTCTATTTAATGGTTCTCTTACGGTTTATCTCGTGAACTCGTGAAGTCCGACGTGTTCTTCGACTGTTGAATTTGGGACGATTCAATGACACCAAAGAGGGTTTTTTTATAGACTAAATATCTTAAATTTGACAGGTTTTTTTTAGGTAAAAAGCTCAGTAAATTATTCTAAAATTAAAGTGATTTTAAATGTTCCACCATGTTTACACACCTGGCGGCGCAACGAAGGCTTCGAAGGAGATTTAAAGGAGATTTACAGAAAATATACTTAAATGCTTTTTCGTCCCGTGTGCTACATTGGGTCTCACCCTGTTGTCTTGTGTAATTAATCCATCATAAATGGCCTTTAAGCTCTTTGAATTGGGTTTTGAACCAACAACCTGTGTGTAACCGGGCGGATTATTTGCTGTTAATGAACCCGCAGTGTCACGGTCGTGATGCCGTTAAGCAGCCGGTGGACGTGTTGCAATAATAAATGTTGTGAAATGGAGGTGACACGAGTTTTAAGTGACGACCTCATAACCTCAAACCAAAGAGGTGGGGGGAAGGGGGGGGGGGGGATGATGGGAAAAAAAAAAAAAGGTTTAAGAGACGAGATGCTGGTACGAATGAATGATTTTTCTCTCTCGGTCGCTGCCGTCTGCCAGACAAAGGATCGAGGGAGCCTCCATGCCACGTCGGTCTGAAGGATCCATTTTAGTCTGCCAATCAAAATGAACCCAGGTCATTTACATACTGTATTCACCCCCGAGGGCCCCGACGCAAAACCAGGGGAACATCTCCCCCTACTGGTCGCTGCCGGGTACTGCTGTCCAACACGGAAAACCCACAATGTATGGAGTCTGAAGAGTGCCATCAAAATTATTAAACACTTTAAAATTATTAATTATAATAAGGTAATAATAACAATAATAGTAATATTAGTAACAATAATAATTATTAATATTAATATTGTATAATTATGTAGTATGGAGTCTGAAAAGTAAATAATTAAACACTTTAAAATGATTAATTATAATCAGGTAATAACAACAATAATAGTAATATTAGTAAAAATAATATTATTTTAATATTACTATTACATAATTATGTAGTATGGAGTCTGAAGAGTGCCATCAAAAATAATTACACTTTAAAATGATTAACAACAATAATACTAAGATTAGTAACAACAATAATAATAATTAATATTACTATTATATGATTTTATAAAATAAAATAAATTAAAACAAAGAAAAAAATAAACACAAATTTTTGCTATTTCATTGATATGGAAAGGATTTCTTGAAAATGCTAAATTATAGATTTTCCTTTTAATTTATTTACTTTTTTAATTCAGATTTATCCAAAATAAAGAAAGACATAGAAGTGCAGATGGTTTTAAAAAAAGGACGAAAACGTGGAAGAGGAAGAAATAAGTGACTCAAATGTGAATTAATCATAAATAAAATCGAGTCAAAGTGAAACAACATTCAAGTTCTGTTTTTTATTATTATTTCCAAACATCCACCAGTTCCAACATGACTCTTTATTCATTTATTCATATTCTATTGCTTCAGCTCTCATTAAGTTTTGTTTCTGTTATGAGGATTGTTTAGCTCAACCGACAAGTACTACTAAAAATATCTAAAGAGAAAAGAAATAAAAAAAGAAACAATAAGGAAAAAGAAATTTTTATATATATATATATATATATATATATATATTGTTTTATATATATATATATATATATATATTGTTTTATATATATATATATTGTTTTATATATATATATATATAGTTTTATATATATATATAGTTTTATATATATATATATATATATATATATATATATTGTTTTATATATATATATATATAAAAAAAATACTTGTAAGCATTCATACATTGGAATTTTACTTTTAGTTTTATTTAAATGGGGAATATTCTCAGTTTAAGGATTTAAATTGTTTTCCTTTTGGTCCGGGGGAATCAGCATTAGAGACATTAAAGACTTTCTACCAGGAAATAGAATCTACTTAACAAAAATATATCATCAATTATTCCCCTTTAAACAGAAACACTACACCTCAGATGAGTTATTGTTTATGACATTTAATTAAATTAAATTTAAACAATAAATCATCTGTGTAGCGGATTAAAGAAGCTCGATGGTTTAACTGATGACATTTTAATTTCAAGTGAGATTTCTTTAATAACCCCAAAGCACCGATTAACCAAATAAACAACAGGCGGACCTTTAAACTGAGCGGTATTCTCCTCTACGGCCTCCAGGAGGCGCTAATGCACCAAAACCAGCACTCCACCTCCAGAAGGAGAGCGAAGCAGCAGCGTGAGGAGGTTAGGGTGAAGGGTCGGCTCCTTAATGACCTCCACTAAAAGAACAGCTGGTTGCCATTAGTAGATTTAAAAATATTAAGTTTCCTGACAAGGCTCCACCAGGAAGTAAAAAACATGGTAATTAACAGATTTAAAAAAGAAAAAAAGGAGCATTTGTCCTAAAACCGTTCACTGTGTGGATATAGATATATATCTATATCTATATCTATATATATATATATATATATTTTAATAATATTATATATATTAATAATATAATATATATTGTAATATAATATATATATTTATAATATAATATAATATATATAAAGTCATGGATTTAACTGGTTTTAAGGCAATGTTCTTGATTATTGTTTATTTTAAGGCATTTACAGCCGACTACTGGAAGTTTTAACACAAACAATTAAATATACGAGGGGAAGTCTTGCATTTGTAGTTTGTTTTTGTGCAACATGAAGCCTTTTTTTCCCATCAGATGTCTCAATAGGACTGACGATGTCCTTTTATTAGTGATTCTTGGGTTTGTTTACCGTAAACCACTCGGGTGACGGGTGTGGAAGTTACTCCACTAATGCTGCGTTCGAGCCAAAAGTCGAAGCGCACTATTCCCGAGTTGATGGGCTAGCTTACAACGTTAGCATAGCATAGCATAGCGTAGCATAGCCCGACGCTAACCGGGCCGAACTCCATTCAGAAAACAAGCATTTTAAAAAGTAGTTTGTTTGTCGTCTCGCAGCCGGAGATGACAAAGCAGGAATTCAGTCTTTTGACAAGTCAGCGTCATTGTGTAGTTATTTCGGCATTCTTTAAAAAAATAAAAAATAAAAGTGAAATCAGTTTATTGCAACTTTATATTAACAAGGCCACACTGACAGTACTTAATGTCACCCGCACATTTCTGTCGTCAGGTAAAACATTCTCAAGTATGCATGTAAAACAAGTGTGTGTGTGTGTGTGTGTGTGTGTGTGTGTGTGTGTGTCGTCTTTCAGACTTGCAAAGCTCTAATTAGCGATCTCAAGCTCTTCCCACTGGAATGGATGAAGTCAGGTTTCGGTCAGGTTTGTTTTTAAACACGACTGCGGTCGCTCACCAACCGGGTCGCACGTTTACGTCTCTTTATATTTAAAAAAAACAGCAGGAAAGTGTTTATTTTTTTTATCTTATCGTTGTTTTTAAAATCAGACCGGTGGCTCGTAATAAATATCATTAATGCTGCGTTGTTGTTTTCTTCCGTGTCAATGCATATAGCATCGAGTTTTATTTCTACCTCGGCTCCTGGAATGAGTCGAGAATAAACACTGACACTCAGCTACTGAAGGACGAAAATATCCCCATTGAAACCAATTTATTTTTAGATCACGCCTCAAAATTCCATTTTTTTTTAATTTATTTTTTTACCATTTTCTCAAAACATTGTTTTTTTTGACGTGGACATTTTTGTCCTTTGATGACACACCGAGCAAACCACAAGGGTTAATAAACATGTTTTATCACGTGTGACAGTTTAACCGTGTGACCAACCAAACAGAGCTAATTCAGATATTTCACACAGTTCTTAAACTTCCAAGACTTGAGTGGAAATCCTTTGAGAAACGTCATCATTTGGCAGTTTGAGCCGTAAACCGTGATCCGCTGCGTTGCCTCTTTAAGGCGTCTGAGGTGAAACCCTCTCCACCTTTCCTAAAATTAAAACCCTGTTTCCTGGTTAGTGAGGAGCGTTGTTCACGTGTGTTAGTCATAATATAATCCGAACACGCATCTATGATGAGAATAAGAACCTCCCTCCCTCCTCCCTCCTTCCCTCCTCCTTCCTTCCCTCCTTCCCTCCTCCCTCCTGGTGCTTCCTCCCTCTGTACCCGTCTAGGTTCATCTCTTCCTCTTCCTCCTCTCGTGGCGTCTACAGCAGGAAGCAGTGCTTCTTGGGTTTGTTGTCTGGAGGCTCCAGAGCGGCCAGGATGGCCTCGTCGAACACGTTCTTCAGTCCCCTCTGACGAAGAGATCAAAAAAAAAAAAAAAAAAAAAGAGTAGAAATTCATAGGAAAAGATAAAATATCGCAAAAATATTGGAGGTGAAAAAGTTGCCGCATCATTATAGCATAATGGAATGCCATGGCATTAAATAAATA
>JACSYO010000501.1:97500-110000 GCA_016806645.1 Ophiodon elongatus | reverse complement strand
GGGGGAGGGGCTAAGGAGCCACCTGTCAATCAGGAGTAGATAACATTCACACACTGAGGGGAGGCTAAGGAGCCACCTGCAACAAAAAACACACACACACAACCACCCACAAAAACACACACACAGGGGAGGCTAAGGAGCCACCCATCAGAGTAGATAACATTCACACACTGAGGGGCTAAGGAGCCACCTGTCAATCAGGAGTAGATAACATTCACACACTGAGGGGGAGGGGCTAAGGAGCCACCTGTCAATCAGGAGTAGATAACATTCACACACTGAGGGGGAGGGGCTAAGGAGCCACCTGCCCATCAGGAGTAGATAACATTCACACACTGAGGGGGAGGGGCTAAGGAGCCACCTGTCAATCAGGAGTAGATAACATTCACACACTGAGGGGGAGGGGCTAAGGAGCCACCTGCCCATCAGGAGTAGATAACATTCACACACTGAGGGGGAGGGGCTAAGGAGCCACCTGCATCAGGAGTAGATAACATTCACACACTGAGGGGGCTAAGGAGCCACCTGTCAATCAGGAGTAGATAACATTCACACACTGAGGGGGAGGGGCTAAGGAGCCACCTGTCAATCAGGAGTAGATAACATTCACACACCATAGGCGGAGCTACGGGAGACATCTGGGCCCAAGGACACATCGACATGGACTAGCGGAGCCGGGGATCGAACCACCGATCCTCCGATTGAAAGACGACCCTGCTCCACCACTGAGCCACAGTCACCGATCAACAGGCATTAAGTGCACTCAGTAACGATCCCGGTTACTGAACGCTGAGATTAACTGTTCAACGGATGCAAAGGAGCGACTCAAGGGAGTTCCCCCGACACGCCCTGACAGCAGGGAGGGCCTCGAACACGCGGCACGACTTGCAACACGTCAAACCCGCCGTAGCCCGCGGCCACCGGTTGTTTGTTTTTAACGAGGCCGCGTGGTGACGCCCAGACGGGTTCCAGACGAACCGGAGGACGTAGCCTGCAGGAGGGGAAGCTTCAAAAGGATCCAAAGCTCGGTTTCCTCCGGCATCCGTTTAGTGAGGAGTTTAAAAAACAGGCCGTCGCACCTCGATTAAAAACTACGGGAAAATACACATTTTAAAAAACAGAAACTTTGGTTAACAGCTTTAACCCTTCGTCAGCTGGACGAACGAAGAGGGGAGCGGCCGCACGAGGGCGGAGAGGTATGAAGCTGGAAGACACAGATGTGATTCAAGTTTACAGAAACTAGACTAAATGCATTTATTTTTGCTGACTAAGCAAGAATCAAAAAAAGGGGACTAGACGCGACTAAAACTAAACGTCCAGATGAAAAAAAAAAAACGTCTTAAAATCACAACGTAAATAGTTTTATTACTTTATAGTGTTCGTGCAGCAAGAACTCGCTCAAGAGCCAAAGTTCAAGTTCAGACAGAGACACGGACGATGGGTCGAGACACGAGAGACACACACACACACACACACACACACACACCAATAAAATACAAAACCACACACACACACGCTCATTGTCCCCTCCCCCCGCCTCCCCAACACACACACACTTTAATAAAATACAAACCACACACACTTCAATAAAATACCACACACACACACACACACACACACACACACACACACACACACACACACTGTCCTCCACCCCACACACACACACTTTAATAAAATACAAACCACACACACACACACTTCAAAAAAACAACCACACACACACACACACACACACACACACTGTCCCCCCCCCTCCACCCCACACACACACACACTTTAATAAAATACAAACCACACACACACACACTTCAATAAAATACCAACCACACACACACACACACACACACACACACACACACACACACACACACACACACACACACACACACACACACACACACACACACACACACACACACACACCATGTCCCCCCCCTCCACCCCACACACACACACACTTTAATAAAATACAAACCACACACACACACACACTTCAATAAAATACCAACCACACACACACACACACACACACACACACACACACACACACACACACACACACACACACGCTCATTGTCCCCCCACACACACACAGGTTTTTGATGATGATGTGTTTGGACAGACTGCAGAAGCTTCTGGAACCAGAGCGATCAACAAACTGCTCCGGGGGAAAAGAGCTGCAGCTCCACGGGGAAGTGGCCAGTTGGTGCTTTTGTTATTTAGCGTGACAATAATATCAGTATTTCTCTCTTCACGCTTCGGGTTGTCTTATCTCAGGGCTTGTTTCCTGGAAGGAGACTTCCTCCCCGCTGAGCTCTCTCACCCCGGGGTGCTCGTCAGCTGACCGACGGGAAGCCGCTCAACGAGACGACGCTCAGGGAGACAAACACCAAAACACAACGAGGAGAAAACAAGACGAGGCACGAAGTCTGAGGGACGAAGGGATGAAGGGACGAAGGGATGAAGGGATGAAGGGACGAAGGGACGAAGGGATGAAGGGATGAAGGGACGAAGGGATGAAGGGATGAAGGGACGAAGGGACGAAGGGATGAAGGGATGAATCTCAAGGAGAGCACAGAGGAAGAGGGTTAAAGACAAACAGACAGACAGGCAGAGATACAGGCAGACAGGCAGGCAGGCAGGCAGACAGACAGGCAGGCAGACAGACAGGCAGGCAGGCAGAGAGACAGGTAGACAGACAGGCAGGCAGACAGACAGGCAGACAGACAGGCAGGCAGGCAGAGAGACAGGTAGACAGACAGGCAGGCAGACAGACAGGCAGAGAGACAGACAGGCAGGCAGAGATACAGGCAGACAGGCAGGCAGGCAGACAGACAGACAGGCAGAGAGACAGGCAGGCAGGCAGAGAGACAGGTAGACAGACAGGCAGGCAGGCAGAGAGACAGGTAGACAGACAGGCAGGCAGACAGACAGGCAGAGAGACAGACAGGCAGGCAGAGATACAGGCAGACAGGCAGGCAGGCAGACAGACAGACAGGCAGAGAGACAGGCAGGCAGGCAGAGAGACAGGTAGACAGACAGGCAGGCAGGCAGAGAGACAGGTAGACAGACAGGCAGGCAGACAGACAGGCAGAGAGACAGACAGGCAGGCAGAGATACAGGCAGACAGGCAGGCAGGCAGACAGACAGACAGGCAGAGAGACAGGCAGGCAGGCAGAGAGACAGGTAGACAGACAGGCAGGCAGGCAGAGAGACAGGTAGACAGACAGGCAGGCAGACAGACAGGCAGAGAGACAGACAGGCAGGCAGAGATACAGGCAGACAGGCAGGCAGGCAGACAGACAGACAGGCAGAGAGACAGGCAGGCAGGCAGAGAGACAGGTAGACAGACAGGCAGGCAGGCAGAGAGACAGGTAGACAGACAGCAGGCAGACAGACAGGCAGAGAGACAGACAGGCAGGCAGAGATACAGGCAGGCAGACAGACAGACAGGCAGAGAGACAGGCAGGCAGGCAGAGAGACAGGAGACAGACAGGCAGGCAGACAGACAGGCAGAAGACAGACAGACAGGCAGACAGAGAGACAGACAGGCAGCAGCAGACAGAGAGACAGGCAGGCAGGCAGAGAGACAGACAGACAGGCAGGCAGAGAGACAGGCAGACAGGCAGACAGACAGACAGGCAGAGAGACAGGCAGGCAGAGAGACAGAGAGAAAGGCAGGCAGAGAGACAGGCAGAGAGACAGGCAGACAGACAGGCAGAGAGACATGCAGACAGGCAGACAGGCAGACAGACAGGCAGGCAGACAGAGAGCAGAGAGAACGACAGACAGACAGGCAGACAGGCAGGAAGACAGACAGACAGACAGACAGACAGACAGACAGGCAGACAGAAGGACAGACAGACAGACAGACAGACAGGCAGACAGAAAGACAGGCAGACAGACAGACAGGCAGGAAGACAGACAGACAGACAGACAGACAGACAGACAGGCAGGCAGACAGAAGGACAGACAGGCAGGCAGACAGACAGACAGGCAGACTGTGCTGAACACAAGACAATTACTCCACAAATTGCCGTCAGCAGTCGGAGAAGCTTCCCATCGATTAGGGATGTTTGAGGTCATTCCAGCCGGACAGTGCTGCCTGTCAACAGTCAGTCAGCTGTTTTACAAATAAATAAAAAGTCAGAGTTTGCAGGATCGGTCGGGCTGAGGTGACTGATTTTCCTCCTCGTGCTGCTTCAGCAACAACTTCAGTAAAAGAGAACGACCGGAGAGAATCTCACTATTTAAACTTCAGCTGCATGAAAATAAGCAACCAAACACACACAAATCTACACACACACACAAACACACACATATCAACACACACATATCTACACACACATATCAACACACACATATCTACACACACCACAAACACACACATATCTACACACACAAACACACACATATCTACACACACACACACACACACACACACACATACACCACACACACACACATCACACACACACACACATCTACACACACAAACACACACACATCTACACACACAAACATATCTACACAATCACAAACACACACATATCTACACACATATCTATACACACAAACACACACCACAAACACACACACACACACACACACACAAATATCTACACACACAAACACAAACACACATCTACACACACATCTACACACACAAACACACACATATCTATCTCTGGGAAACTATTGGAATTTGAAATCAGTGAGCTTTAGAGGTGCTGGCTGGCGAACTCCCCTTTGGACCGAGCCAGGCTAGCTGTCCCCCCCGTTTCCAGTCTTTATGCTAAGCTAAGCTAACCCTATTTTCCCCCGAACTGTCGAACTACTCCTGGGTTTTATTTTCGTACTTTCATTCGTACGTTTCTCCTTCTTCTCTTTACAGCTTTACAGACGGTCGGCTGGGTGGTTTGTGTTGAGATGCATATCCAAAGAAAGCTCCTACAAGCAGAATAATATCAACACGTCTTAGTCGGTAAATGCTCCATTTTGAAAAATAACAATTTCCGAACATCCAAACGGAATATAACGTTCACAAGAACCACGTCAAATTCTGAATATCGTCATATTTGGAATAAAAGAGGAATATGATTATCACTCTATTGTTTTTTTTAATTGATCTTCTTCTGTAATCTGTGATCAATCTCTGGAACAAGAGTTTCCTTCGGGTTTCGTAAAGTTCCGTTTCATCTTCTATGAGATCTGGATGGCGACCTTTTGATTTTAAAGTAAAACCAGAGTTGTTGGCGTGCGATCACGTAAACGAGCGTCCCGCCGTTTGTTCACAGAACGCCACTTTCTGAGTCGGTCATCCGCACGCGTTGCCGAGGTTACGCGTTGCCGAGGTTACGCGTTGCCGGGGTTACGCATTGCTGGGGTTACTCACCGTGGGGACGTATTCGGAGGGGAACTTGTTGGTGGTGTAGGAGATGAGCAGGCACGTCTTTCCCACCGCACCGTCACCCACCACCACGCACTTTATGGTCTGCATCTGAGGAGGAGGAGGAGGAGGAGGAGGAAGAGGAGGAAGAGAGGAGGAGGAAGAGAGGAGGAGGAGGAAGAGAGGAGGAGGAAGAGGAGGAGGAGGAGGAGGAGGAAGAGGAGGAGGAGGAGGAAGAGGAGGAAGAGAGGAGGAGGAAGAGGAGGAGGAGGAGGAGGAAGAGGAGGAAGAGAGGAGGAGGAGGAGGAAGAGGAAGAGAGGAGGAGGAGGAGGAGGAAGAGAGGAGGAGGAGGAGGAGGAAGAGGAGGAAGAGGAAGAGGAGGAAGAGGAGGAAGAGAGGAGGAGGAGGAGGAGGAGGAAGAGAGGAGGAGGAGGAAGAGGAAGAGAGGAGGAGGAGGAGGAGGAGGAGGAGGAGGAGGAGGAGGAGGAAGGAGGAGGAAGAGAGGAGGAGGAGGAGGAGGAGGAGGAGGAGGGGAAGAGGAGGAGGAGGAGGAGGAAGAGAGGAGGAGAGGAAGAAGAGGAAGAGAGGAGAGGAGGAAGGAGGAGAGGAGGAGGAAGGAGGAGGAAGGAGAGGAGGAGGAAGGAGGAGAGGAAGGAGGAGGAGGAGAGGAGGAAGGAGAGACGAGGAGAGGAGGAAGGAGAGAGGAGGAGGAAGGAGAGAGAAGGAAGGAGAGAGGAGGAAGGAGGAGAGGAGGATGAAGGAGGAAGAAGGAGAGAGTAGGAAGGAGGAGAGTAAGGAGGAGGAGGAGAGGAGGAAGGTGGAGAGGAGGAAGGAGAGAGGAGGAAGAGGAAAGAGAGAGGAGGAAGGAGGAAAGGAGGAAGGAGGAGAGTAGGAAGGAGGAGAGGAGGAGAGAGTAGGAAGGAGGAGAGTAAGGAGGAGGAGGAGAGGAGGAAGGAGAGAGGAGGAAGAGGAAAGAGAGAGGAGGAAGGAGGAGAGGACACACAGTTCTGCAACTTAGAGATGGATCATTGTTTTAAGATTAAAAGTATTTGAAACTTCCCACTAAATTATTGCGCTGAAATAATTAACCGGCAACTACTTTGATAATAATTCAGATTCATTTTCAAACAAACGACGGCAATAAAAGTGCTTCAGGCTTCTGAAATGTGTCGTCGTTGTTTTCTTTCACATGAAACTGAATGTTTTTGGGTTCTCGGTTGAGCAAAACATATCCTGGCATCTCACGCAAACAAACGATAGATTTGTCGATCGTGGAAAAAAAAAAAATTAGACCGCGCGAATAAACACGAGAGCGTATTATAGGTGCGAACGGTGGGAAAACAACAACGACACAAACAGCCGAGGCCGAGCGACGCGCCGTCGTCTGCAGACGGCGAGCAGCTCGCATCCCCGGCCGGCGCTTCATTAAGGGACAATGGCGGACGGGGTCACGGGTTCATCACTGGCCTCTTTGTTTGGGCCCTTTTGGCTCAGCTGACGGCCGAGGGAGAAGCTAACCGCCCGTCTGCAGAGTTTCACAAAACACATGCAGACAATTGTGGGGAAATGCAGCGATCGGTGGCAGACGAGTTTTTTTCTTTTTTTTTTTTTTTTTAAATCAACAAACTCCTCTTTAACTCACGTCGACGGCCGAAGAGCAAAACCTCCCATCTGAAGAATGCAGTTTTTTGAGAATACAAAAAAAAAAAACGTGTTGTTTTCTTGCAGAATGCTATTTGTTTAGGATTCCCAATACATAATGCAAAATACAAAATAAAAATAAAAATATACAAAGTGCAGATAGGAGGTTATTGCCCACTTTTCCTGGATCATTTTGCACCATAGATATGAAGCGCCATCTTCCACAGAAGCACTCATTAACTCACAGGTTGCTGGAAATATTAGTTGAAGCATTGATTTGTCAACAGATAACAAATACGATCGTCCTTCCAGGTGATTAAACGAGGAAAAAAACGTCAAATATTCGACGATTTCAGCTCCTTAAAATGTGAGGTTTTGTTCATGTGTGCGATTGTCGTTTGTATGTCTGGGTTTTGGACTCTCGGTCGGACAAAGTGAGACTATTTGAAGATGATGTATATTTATATACACGGTACAATTACTCAGGAAATTCATCCACAGATTGATTAACATCACCAAAAGTGATCGTTAACCGCAGTCGTGTCTATAAATTAAGATTAGTTTCTTCTTTTATTCGTCTATGATGTGTGTGTGTTTACATTTGCATGTAAGTATACACACTTTATACTCTTTAAAAATATCCTAACTATTGTTTTATGTTTTCCTTTGTGTATTTATTTAGACACATGCACGTGTGCTCTGCTGCAAATACTTAATATTTGCCCCATTGGGGGTAAATATAGTTAATTTAGATGAATAGAATTGAGCTGAAATGAGCTTTTAATTATTAAAGACATCGAGATGTGAAGGCTGTGAAAACTAATTCCCCTCATCTATCTGAACAGCAGATATATTTACTTGATTTATGATATACAATTATTTAAAACAAAGAAAAACAGCTAATTAATTAGTTTGAGACGCTGAAACCAGCAGGATGTTAGAATAAAAACAAATAAAAAACCTCAGATAAAAAGTTATTGAGCTCTGAGTGATAATTACGTCACTTCCGCATAAATAAACAGTATCAATAACGTGCATAAAATCGGATTATCGTGTTTATCGAGGCCAGAAACTTGTTTCCACACAGTTAAAACTACAAAATAACCATTTAATTCCTTGTTTACTGCATTTAAAAAAGCCCCTGAATGACTCACATGAATCACACAGTTGTCAAAATAATAATAAAAAGAGTCACTTTAAAGTGAGCGGCTGTGTGTGTGATGATATGTGGGTAAATGTAAAGTTATTACCTGGTATATTATTATTACCTCGTCTCTCTTCTCGGCTGCAGGAGTGCTGGTAGCGTCGCGGTGCGTTCAGGGGCTTCACGTAAATTTCCACTCCAGCAGCGCGAGAGCCGGAAATGAGACTTTTTTTTTTTGGTGTGTTCGAGTTCCGCTGGGTTTATCATGTTTGCTGATAAGTGTAATGTTGTTTTTGTTTTTGTTTCCTTTATTTCCTCAGATCCAAAGATGAACATGTTTACCTTGTACATTTCTTAAAGGAATAAAAATAAATAAAGAAAAAATGCTTTAAAAAAAAAAGTGTTAAATAATTAGCCTAGTTATTTAAAAAAAAAAAGAAAAAAGAAAAACACACAAAAGAAAATAAATATACGAATAAAAAAGCAATAAAAGCAAATAGTCTCTGCCAAACAGTAACATAGAAAAAAAACAGTGGGGGTTGTTGAAAAATATATATATATATATATATATATATATCAAGATATATATATATATATACACACACATATATATATATATATAGATATATCTATAATATATCTATATATATATATATATATATCTATATATATCTATCTATCTATATATATATATATAGATATATATATATATATATAAAGATATATATATCCCAGCCAGTCCCTGGCAAACAGTAACATAGAAAAAAACAGTGGGGGTTGTTGATATATATATATATATATATATATATATATGTGTGTGTGTATGTAATTAATTGGAAAATAATGTATTAATATTAAGGAATAAAAAAGCAATAAAAGCAAATAGTCCCTGGCACAGTATATATCAACTATCTATCTATCTATCTATCTATCTATCTATCTATCTATCTATCTATCTATCTATCTATCTATCTATCTATCTATATAAACATATATATATGTGAATATGTATACATGTATTATATATATATATAATATGAGATTGCTGAAAACAAAGAAACAAATCAGCAAAATAATTAATAAAAGAAGAAGTACCTTCATTGGCATTTTGGAGGTTGTAGTTGTACATTGTACTATTCTAATAGTTTGCCGAGCACATTTTATATTTATATTACATTCAATATAAATGTGGTTCCACACTTACATGATGACACCTCAGCAAGTTAAATTCCCTGAAGATGAAAGTGGGATATGTAGAATAAATAAAGCCAGTAAGTGAACCTTGAGGCAGAACCTGAAGGCATCATGTAATATCTAAAGGCTGTAGGTTCACTTAGGTTTAAATGGTTGTGGCTTATTGTGTAGCCCTTACACATTAATAATTCATATTATTAATGTGTTCCCTATGAACTGCTACAACAGACTGAAAGATGGGTTTCTCAGTGACCACCAGAGGGAGCTGAAGTACAGACAGTGAAGAGCAATTTCAGATAATTTAGATAAGATGAGATAAGATGAGATAAGATAAGATAAGATGAGATGAGATAAGATGAGATAAGATAAGATAAGACGAGATAATATATAACTTAATTAATCCTGAAGGAAATTCTTGTGTCAGAGATTGCTTAAAAATCACAACAACATAAGAATAAATAAAAACATACACAACTTAGTAATACATGTAAAAAAAACCAACAGAATAGCAATCAGATATATTTTAAATAAGTGAACTAAACTAAATTACAGAAACATAAGAAGAGTAAAAATATAAAGTGTAGAAGAAGTGTGTTTACACACCGTTTACGTACTTTAAATGTGTGTGTACTGCATGTGTCAACTCCATACACTCACATTTTTCCAGTCCTATTTGGAAAATGTGGAATCTTGACTGAAATTAAATATATATATTATATATTAATCAGTAACGACTGAAATGATCAGTGGAGTCGTAACGTTACGAAGCGTAGAGAGTAAATCAACAGATATCAACAGACGAGAGACACATTTGTTACGCTCATTTTCTGTAACCAGTATAGCGTGTAGCGTTACGTTGTTTCGTTACGTTGTTTCGTTACGTTGTTTCGTTACGTTGTATCGTTACGTTGTTTCGTTACGTTGTTTCGTTACGTTGTATCGTTACGTTGTATCGTTACGTTGTATCGTTACGCTGTATCGTTACGTTGTTTCGTTACGTTGTTTCGTTACGTTGTATCGTTACGTTGTATCGTTACGTTGTATCGTTACGTTGTATCGTTACGTTGTTTCGTTACGTTGTTTCGTTACGTTGTATCGTTACGTTGTATCGTTACGTTGTATCGTTACGTTGTATCGTTACGTTGTTTCGTTACGTTGTTTCGTTACGTTGTTTCGTTACGTTGTTTCGTTACGTTGTATCGTTACGTTGTATCGTTACGTTGTATCGTTACGTTTGTTACGTTGTATCGTTACATTCGTTACATTTTTGCGTTACATTGTTGGGTTACATTAACAAACTAGCTAGCATAATAGCGGACAGCTGGCTAATTAGCGTGCATGCTAATTCCACCATGCTTTAGTGCTACCCTGGTTACAAAAAAATTTGCCTAACGGCATTTTCCCGATCTTTACACATTTTCTTACATTTTTTTTAAAAATTGGGTTACCAAAGTCACACACACGTATCACACGACACGCCCATGCTCCTGGCTCGCTGTGTGAGCCACGTACGATCTCGTGAGAACAAGGACACGGAAGTGGAGAGTCTACGATTCCGACAACATCGCAACCATATTTCTGTGCCGTATTATCGCGGAGAAAATAATACAAACATCGAGTAAACATCGAGTAAACACCACATAAATGCGCCGGAGCGTCCGTAGACCTCGAGGGAGCATCGTGAATGTAAGAAATAAAAAGTATTTAACATCAGAGTTCATCAACAAGGAATCAATGGAACGATGTGAAAGGCCGGGGCGAAGTAACCCCCCGTATTATGTCTTTAATGGCTGTTTGTTATGGTCGCCCCGGCTGCTGTTGGCGGAGGGCAGCTGGTTGAGGGAAAGGCCAGTCGACCTTCAGTGGTAACGCAGCAGAAAATGAGATAATTACAATGCGAGGCACTACTCCATTACTCTTTCCTTCCGGAAGGCTTCTCTCTTTCTCTCACTTCACAAGCATTTCATCGCACTTTGATCTCTCCTCACTTGCTCTTTTTCTTCTTCTTCTCTTTGTTGCTGCCTCCTGGTTTCTCTCACTCCTCCTCTTCATCATTCCCCCTCTCTCTCTCTCTCTCTCTCTCTCTCTCTCTCTCTCTCTCTCTGTCTATATATATATATATATGTGTGTGTGTGTGTGTGTGTGTGTGTGTGTGTGTGTGTGTGTGTGTCTTTATCTGTCGCTCACCCGTGGCTAACCGGGGGGATGGATGTCAAGGACGTTGTGCTGCTTGTCTCCCAAAGATAATCCCATTAAACTCAGGAATTTAATTATAGATTATCTCACACACTCACACTCACACACACACACACACACTCACACACACACACACACACACACACACACTCACACTCACACTCAGGCATACGTAAATACATGCACATCCAGAAACATGCGCACTGAAATGCACGGAAATAAAAAAACTGGTCCACCAAGATTAAAATACTCACCCATGTAGAAACATTCTTTAGTACACAAAGGTAACACACAAAGACGTGAACGCACACACACACACGAAACGCACACTGGCTTCACCCTGTTGCCCTGTCAATGTGTATCAGTGTCACCCTCCAGTCGGCATTAACAGCTCAACCAGTCTGTTTTTAGAGCAGGAAGGACACAGCACAACATGAACAAAGGAAGTAAAACAAGTCACCACCGAGCAGAACTCCACCGAAACGGGATGCAGGAATGTTTTTAGCACACTGACCTGGAATTTGTTTAAAAAAAAATAATGTAGGTGCTTATTGTAGCATTTTATCATCAATAAATAATTTCAGTAAATTTATGACACCAAGTTATAATTCATATTACTCAATGTTCATTATATTAGTACGGCTACTTTAAACCAAAGAGACGTGGCTGCAGAAAATACTGGTTCCTGACGCCTTTAAATGTAATTCCCATCCATTGGACTGCAGATTTAAGGGAGTCCACACAGAAGGTGCAATAAACTGCAGGTAACCATAGCAACATAACTCATGCTGTGTTACAACCAGGCGGCAACCTCAGGTTCTGCCGAGTGAGGCCAATGCGGAAGTGTCTTAAAACCTGCATTCTCTCTCCTGACCACCAGGGGGCGACTCCTCTGGTTGTATAGAAGTCAAAGCTTCATGTGTTAAAGCTGC
>JACSYO010000501.1:70000-92500 GCA_016806645.1 Ophiodon elongatus | reverse complement strand
ACTCCCTTCACAGACAAACAACAACAACAACATCCTAAAACATAATAATTCTCACGATGAATAAACTGAATTGAATTGAACCTGGAGATCATAGATCCAGTATCGTTCACTCCATTTTGTCTTTCTGGCTTCCTTCCTTCCTTCCTTCCTTCCTTCCTTCCTTCCTTCCTTCCCATCCCTCTTCTCCCTCTTTCTTCCTCCATCCTCCCCCCTCACAGAGATACTGTAGATACAGTGATATACATGTTGTCCTCCCCTCGCGTGCCTTCATCCCTCTCTCCCCGACTCGCCCCTCTCACGTGTTATCTCTCTTTCTTTTTTTTTTTTTTTTTTTCCAGTGCTGCTATATTTTTCTGCTGAGCACTGCAGTCTCCTGTAGGTGTGGTGTGGTGCGTTCATGGGTGTCCTCCCTTTCCCTCCCCCCCTCTCCCCCCCTCCCTCTCCCTCCCTCCCTGCTGCTGTAGAGCTTACGTAACTCACACAGCACAAACAGCACAGAGACTCTCAGGCGGAGATGAAGGAGAGAGAGGAGATAAGAGCCATAACTCATTGAGGTGGAGACAGCAGGAACATGTGTTTATGGACATGAGACGAATGCGTGATGCACATATTGAGGAAACCTTGCTGGTGTAGAAAACATTAGAATCTGTTACTTGTGTACATAACATAAGGTGACATCTTGCATACACTGTTTTTTTTTTTTTTTTTATTATATTAGTTTGAAGTTTAGCGACATCTATTTTTCTCACAGACACAAAAGCTTGAATTCTCTTTGTTTGTGAGGTTATTCTGATTTGTTATACAATTTGTATCATTGTTACTCAGTGAGGGTTTCACACAGGGCTCAAAGAATATATATATGACCATAAAGATTATTATCGCGAAATAAGTAATAATATCTTTTTATTGTGTGTTTTGTCCTTTTTTTGTGGCAAATGAATTAAAATAAAAATCCGAGTGCAGGGAGAGTCGTTACATAAAAATACTTCAGAGGAGTTTATTCACACGATGTTATTATATGTGTATTATTAACGAGATGTCAGTATTTAATTTTTCAAATATCAATAACGGTCAGAGGAAGATGTCGTTGTTTACCTTTTTACTTTAAGTCGGATTAAGATGCTCTCTGAACTTAATCCGACTGGATGTTTATCCTCGACGCTGTTACTCCAGCGTCTCTTCCTGTGTTCTAAACTCCGTGACCCGTCAGCCTCAGCTCTACTGTGTTACGTGCTAATTAGCAAACGTTAGCATGCTAACACGCTCAAAGTCCCAGTCACGCTGCGTTCACACCAAAAGCGTTGCGAATTTGTCGCGCGAGTAGATTACATACAAAGTCACTGCAAGGACGCGAATGGATGCAGATAACGCAAATTTTCGCAATTACCACCTCATTCGCACAAATTAAAAAATTTGCGTGACGCTGAGTCTTTAAAGCCAATCAGCGTTGAGAAGCTCCGCCCCTCATCACTGACGTCCTGCCGTTGTTGAATCAGAAACTATGGAGGAGAAGTCGATAGTCTGGAAGCGGCTTCATCCAGACGCAGCTCCTGGAGAAGCTGTGTCCGGATAATATTATAATATATATATATATATATATATATATATATATATAAAAATATATATATATATATATTATAATATTATGAACCCACACAAGGGCGTTTGATGTTCCGACGTTTGTGGGACTTCCACAACGCATACAAAGCAGAAATCGTGGTTATTTCTTCCACGGTGGATGGCGGAAATTAACTGTTTCCATGGTGATAAGCCACGCCCCCCTCTCAGGCGCGTCTAGCGTGAAAAAGCGAATGACGCGGAGTAACCACAAATACTCAGGCGAGTGGCTTTTGGTGTGAACGCAGCATTAGAGCGTCTTTAGCTTCAGCACTGTGACGATGCACAAAAAATGGATACGAATACGATCTTCTGCATTTAATTAGACCGCAAAAAAAAAAACAGTGGGCGGGCTGAGGATGTCATGACGTTATTGGTGGAAATAGCTTATAGTGATCAAAAATCACCCCCATAAATGCTGTTTGAATAATCCAACTATAGTAAGCGAGTAGTCTGTTTACAGTGTTAATTTTGGGGTCTTTACATACATGACAACATGTGTTTTTTATACTTCATTTTTAAATTAGGTATTGATAGTTTTCCACCACCAAGCTGTGTGTTAGTGGTCAATTATAAATGTTTTTGGCTATAATTAAAACTACAGTAATCTGTATATTTTGTATACAGGAGGTTCTGTATTATTTAATCTTTACACAGTACAGTAATTCAATTTGTACAGTGATTTGAAACATATTGTTGACTGTATTGTATTCTGAAAACAGTCGAAAGGATTCAGTAAATCGCGAAACGCACCGTTTCATTACTTTATAATTATCTAATATATATACAAATAAAAAAATAAAAAAAATAAAAAAACCCAGACAGACGTGATCACTATCAGATGTTTTTGCTGTATTGTTTTATAGGAAGAAAAGCTGAGTGGATTTTGGTTTTAAAAAGTATTAATTTTTTGGGTTTAGTACTGTTTAGTACTGTACTTAAGTATAAGATAGAGGTAGTTTTTACTTTACATTAAGACTTGATCCTGAGGGGGAAATTTAAGCTACCAAAAAATAAATGAAGGGATATATATGTATCAAATATATACAAATAAACATTTAGATGACGACCCATTTAAGCATCCATATTTATAATGATATAAATACTATAACATCATATAAATACTATTCTTAAAATGAGGCATTCTGCAAAATGTTTTACTTTTACTTCTGGTAGCCTACTTTAATTAAAACACTTTTGCAATTTTACTGAAGTAAAGTGTTTGAATACAGGATTTCTACTTGTATTTTTTACATCACTGTATTACTTATTTTACTGAACTAGTGCATAACATGCCTGTTTGGGAACGGGCCGAACCCTCGGCCTGACACGCATACCGATTAAAAATTCATTAGGTCGGGAATATTAGTCAAAATGTTGCTGCTTTGGTGCTTTGAGGACGTGGACGGGAACAAGAGAAGAATGACGTAAAACCCGAGTGATGTAAGGATGTAAAAGAATGACGTAAAGCAGTTGGCAGGCGTCTTGTATTCTGCAGGAGGAACTTTTGAAAAAAAAAAAATAAAAACACAAAAAAAACTGCAGTACTCTTGGGTGGGGCTTCAAAACAGCATCAAAAAGAGAGCGAGAGAGTGAGAATAAAGCAGATGAAGTGAAAGGAGAATCACCCACACATCAATCCCCTCGACTCCGTGCGCGTGGAGGTTTCTCCGTGCTGCCGGCGAGTCAGACGCCTTATCTGCTCTTTCTTATGCTGAGCACCATTTATGCATTTTACACATTTTGCTGATGCTTTTATCCCCTCGCGACTTAACAAGGAGCGCGAGGCCTGAATAAGCACAAACCGCCGGGTCGTCGGCGTTGTAATTCGACCAACGGTAAAGGGGGGAGGGGGGTGGGGGTGGGCGGGGGGTGGATGGAAATATTCTTGAGTCGCTCAGGAGGATCATGTACGATAGAGAGCATCGTAAAAAGACGAGGGGTGTGGTGTGATTTTGCAGCAGGTTAAAAGAAAACACGCGGGGGAGTTTAAATTCATGTTCCCGAGGAAAAGATACGATACGAGCAAAAAAACAAATAAACTTTAAATATTAAATAGACTTTAATGTCTTCAGGAAGGTTGAACAATAAGACACCAGAGAGGAATTATAGAGGAAATATGTCGAGAAAAGAGTTTGTACAAAGAAAGAGAGACATTAATGAAAACACTCATCCTAAAAAAAAAGACATTTTGTTCGTTTCTTGATGTTTTAATCCGTTTTCTTCAGTTTTGCATCGGACACAAACATCTACAGAAAGACATTTAAAAAAGAGCAGGAGGGATTACGTAAGGAAAACATCTTATTACACAAGATATTAACATAAGACCACTGTACATCCACTCAGCAAGGATTTTAGTGGGTTTAAAGCTGGTAGGAAATAAAAGGAAGTGAAGGGAACGTAGTGGAGAGGACATACCAAGAACCGGATTAAAAAGGGGACACTTCGAGAAAAATAATTGAAACGTGTGATGTGACATCAGAGCACGTTATCGTCACCGCTCAAAGACGAATTCAGACGTCAAAAGAGACGTGAAATTGGCCTATAAAGGATGTGTGAGGGTCACGGAGGGAGGCAGAGACGGAGCCGCGTTAGCTGGCAGGTTTCCGTTTGTATTGCACCATAAATCTGAGTTGTTATACGGAGAGTTTGTCTTTAAGACGTGAAGCCAATGAGTAAACTGTAAACTTTAATTAGTGATAATCATCGTAGTTCAAAGGGATGAAATCCTGCAATATAACGGATACGTTTAGAGGTTTAGTGGCAACTACGTACATTTTCTCAAGTACTGTACTAAAGTACAAGAGGTTGTTGTACTTTACTTGTGTATTTTACTTTTCTGCTACATTAAAATTCTCCTAATAAGTCTTTACTGATCCTGAGGGGGGAATCCAAGCTACCAAACAATAAATGAAGTGATATATATATGTATAAAATATATACAAATACACATTTAAGTGATGACACATTGATGCATCCATAATTATAGTAATTTAAATACTGTAATACTATAAATGAGGCATTCTGCAAAACTAGTACTTTTAAATCTGGTGGCCTACTTATTATTATAACACTTTTACTGAGTATTTTTACACCGTAGTATTACTTATTTTACTAATAGGCATAGTAGTGGTATTGCTTTGACATAACAACCTGGTTAAAAAGTAGAGCATGGATTTAGACGCGCTGGACTCGGCCCTGAAGCCCCTCCCCCGCCGCTGCACGCAGTTTATTCAAAGTTTGTTAATATTGGATGCGTCAGAAGTCCAAAGCGCACCAAATTTCACACTGCACGCCCTCGGGTCGCCGTCAACACGCACACCAAGTGTGAAGTAGATCGGATGAAGTGTGCCCAAGATATGCGAAGGACACACAGACGCATCGACAGGGATCCGCTGCTTCATTAGATTAAAAGGTCTGAGTACTTCTGGCGTTACTGCAGCATCTATATCAAATTCCGCAGGACACAAACACCAGAGGAAGCTTCAGTCCTCTCCGCTGGCTCACTGGCACACCTTAATGGACCTGAGCCATCACGAATGTAATTATTTATACCTGCACTTCTCGCTGATAACTTAAAATGTCTGCCGCGAGTAAGCGGTAAATCACTGTACCCTCTAAAATTTAATTTCCCCACAGACTTGGCATTCAAACGGCTACAATATCCGTCTCTCTGCTGACGACACGGTGAAGTATCGCGTTGATGAATGCACTCTTAAGAGGACGAAGGAGAAAAGATGCGTCTCCAGGAGTCAGGAGGACGGCCTCGGTACAGCGGCGGGTTTCTGCCAGCTAGCAGCGAGCCAGATTTAGCTCCTCACAGATCGATAAAGTATTCATGCAGGACGGAGACGAGGATAAAAGGCCTCTTTTTTCTTTTTGACATGTCGTTGCAGTGCTGCGTGCCTCGAATGTCAAGGGGGGGGGGGACACCCACACAGGAGATTAGCACGGATGACTGGTGAAATGAGGACGGAGCTCCTGACGTGTGGGAGTTTGGATTCCACTATGCTAATGATGTCACGGAGATACAGACGCTTTTTTAACTGTATCATCAAACAGAATTAATACATTTTTAATCTTGCGAGCGGATCAGTTATTTTCACAGCGACAGACTAAAGAGAAACGAGTCCTTTCATGTTAATAATTAGGAGTAAAAGTGGACATTCTTTCTTTTTGAGACCACGTCACGAAGGGTTGTCTAAATAAATCCAGTGATAAGTAACCATTTGCATAAAACTGATAGCTGTAAAGATTTCAGGAAACACTTCCCAGTGTACGTTGTTATTAAATAGCATTTTGATGAAGTGTGAGCTGCGGTACGTAAACTACATTTCATATCACTGATGTTTCTCTTCCCGTTAGTGGTCAGTTAGCGACGTGGCAGTAAAGACCTCACAGCTCCGGAGTGTAAATGTTCAGAAGCACGTAAGACGGAGGTGAGAAGTATAGTTTGTGCAGTGCAGCTGGTTTTAATGTAGTGATGCGTAAATCCCCCACTTTGTAAACATTTATGTTAGAATTAGGCTCAGTGAGAACTGAGCAACAGATGGTGCTTTCAAAGTCTTTCGACAATTATTAAACAGCAGATTTTGAACATGCTGCACGTATAGTTTATGTCAGATATCAGATTTTAGAGACATAAAAAACATTGCTTTTCTTTTTTTTTACAAATTCGCGTTAGTGGACTAAGCGACTTCTACAGAGACGTCTGAACTTCAACTTAAACGCACAATGTTTTGAAGAACAGCAGTAAAGCAGATTTGAGCCAAAAACATAGAAACGAAGCTCGGTGCAATGCAATACTTTATAAAGTATATAAAGTACACACACGTTCCTGTAAAAGTTTCCTCGCGGGTGATTTTGATTAGAAACAGCGAGGCGCTAACCTACTTTGAGGTTTCAAAGTGTGGAGCGGCACCTCAGAGACGCATCTTCCCTGCGTCAGCGCTGCAGGATTCTTTTCCCGAGCCGCCTCTTTCCCCGGGAGAGAAGAAGAAACAGCCGTGAACAGCAGAATGAGGAACCTACAGACGGTGACAGCAGCACCAGGGGTCAGATTGACGAAGCTCACCCCCCCCCCCCAAAGAAAAAACCCGTCTTCTTCTATGAGGCGTGGCCTCAGAAGTACATTATAATACAGTATTTAAATGTATTCTGTCTGCAGTCACTGAGTGAACCTGAAGCTTTACCATAAATAAAGGTTTGGAATAAAGGCCGCGTCCACACTATTACGTTTCCATTTAAAAAAAAAATATATATATATATATATATATATATATATTTTCGTCTGTAGTATTTATTTTCCTGCAACTAAACCAACTGCAGTGTGTAGGAAACCTGCTTCCTGTTGACACGCCCAGAGTACGTGAGCGGTCATGTGACGTGCGGTTTTCAACGGTTGCCGTGTCGACGGAGATCGTTTTTGTATTAAAAAACGTATTGGTGTGGATGTAGTCAAAGACAACAAAGATGTGCTACTCTACGATTCGTGTTGTTGAACATCCCCGTCTCCTAAAAATTACATTCCCATACAAACGAAATTGCATCGTGAATTACGTTCGGAGGGAAGCGTATTTAGTCGTGAATACGTTTGGAATGAGTCCAGCTCGTGTCCCGTGTAGTTACGTTGCCTCAGCATAACCAAGTGGTTAAGTTTGGTTTTGTTTTAAAGTCACAACATTAGCCCACGAGTTTAAAACTGTTTTAAAACTGCGACTTTAATCCCCGCAGGAAATACATTTCTCTCTGAACGCAAGTGAGAGAGCAGTTTAGTTGAACATGTTGTCGTCACTAGTTTGAGTTTGTGGCAACGTCCTCGTTTTCCTTTTTGCTGACACGCAAGTTCCTAAACTGTGATCACAAGCAAGCATCTCGATAGTCCATCGAGCATTAATCCAGCATATTTCCGGTTTTAAAGTATGAGTTTTGAGATGTGACAACGCAGGCAAGAGCGGTTCCAAGGACAGACAGGAAGTGACATGGTTGCAGGTCAATACAAATTTTATTAAGATGATTCAAAAAGTGTAAAATTGACAGCCTCCGGTCACCGGACACGACCGTCCCTCCTCTGCTCGTCGTGAGGTTGCAGAGAAGAAGAGGTGGGTTGTGTTTAGAGTCTGCGGTAGCTTTATTTATTTATTGATGCGTCGGGTGAAAACACACTTATGTACATCTGCAATGCAAAGGGAAAAAAAGAAAACATTTTTCTTTGCTGCATTTCGCAGGGAAGGAAAGAGCAATGGAAAAGTGTTCTCAAGTAAAAGTGAGATTACTTGTTACTTATAGTTTACATCGATACAACAACGCAGTTCTACGGCACAGAGGCAGACGATGTATCAGGTTTTGGATAAACTATTAATCCCTGCAGCCTGATCGCATCTCAAACAAGGGGAGTTTACAGTCTGGATGAAAGGAGCAGCAAACGGATGCATAACCTGCTTCCAGAAGCGGCGAAGTAACTGCAGAGTGTGTGTGTGTGCGTGTGTGTGTGCGTGCGTGTGTGTGTGCGTGCGTGTGTGTGTGTGTGTGTGTGTGTGTGTGTGTTTGTAAGTGTGCGTGACACGACCCAGTCCTCTGTGGTGAGCTTTGATTTTCACCGTAAATCTGCTGTGATGCTGTTTCTCTTCTCCCCTGACAGGTTGTTCTCGTGTGTGTGATGTAAAAATAGATATTTTTACCCATGAGATCTCTCTCTCTCTCTCTCTCTGTCTCTGTCTCTCTCTCTCTCTCTCTCTCTCTCTCCATCTCTCTCTGTCTCTCTCTCCCTCTCCCTCTCTCTCTGTCTCTCTCTCCCTCTCCCCCTCTGTCTCTCTCTCTCTGTCTCTCTCTCTCTCTCTCTCTCTCTCTGCCTCTCTCTCTCTCTCTCTCTCTCTCTCTCTCTCTCTCTCTCTCTCTCTCTCTCTCTCTCTCTCTCTCTCTCTCTCTCATCCCCCTCTTCTTCAGTTCAATATGAAGCTAACGGTAAAGATGTTGCCCGACGCATCTTACAAGGTGAAAGCCATCATAACCTGTTTCCCTCTCTGCGTCCCTCAGGATGTCGATCGTCAGCATCGTTGCCAGGGAGATCTTGGACTCCCGGGGAAACCCCACTGTTGAAGTGGACCTTCGCACAGAGAAAGGTGACAAACATCAGAGGGAAACAACAACGAGAACAAAAGCATAATAATGTGGACGTCGGCGTCATCGCGTCAGATGAGAAAGCTCGGCAGTACAACAGCTGCACATCATAAATTGTGTCTGACATCGAAACGACCTTCATTCGACCTCTGTCCAGAGATGAAAACATGACATTTTATAACTCATCGGTACTTTATTTGATCTTTATGGAGAGCGTACAGGTTGCAACACCGGCCCTGTGCCGCTCTACGTCGCCCTTTAGCGCCGGTTTGGGACGTCGGAGTCTCAGTTTCCGCTCGTTAAATGCCGGCAGTGTCTCTTCAAAATAAACTTCCATTGTAGGTTTACGGATTTAATCTGGGGAAGGGGTCGTTGCGTGGGTAGAATATGGTCTCAAAGAAGTATATAACGCCTTTATTCTAGATGGCAAAGTATATTTAAAATGGCCGACAGGCCTTCATCAGTGTAGTTTGCCTAATTTTTTTTATTTACTAACGCAACCGGTTAGGAAAAGATCGTGGTTCGGGTTAAAATTTGTCACGTAATTACGTAATAAGATAGATAGATAAGATAGATAAATACTTTATTAATCCCGCAAGGGAATTTTGTTTTGGTACAGCAGCATTTTTACATAAGAAAAGAACAATTTTTACATAAGAAAGAACAATATATACAAAAATAGAACAGAATAATAAAAATAATAATAAGAAGAAAATAAGAAAAATGCACAATAAGTACAACAAATATAATACAATAATAATATTAAATTAAATTAAATTAACTAACAAAACGAAACAGTAGTGCAAGATGTAGCCAACAACAAACAATGGTGCTACAGTTGGGTGGTTTATTTGGCCAGAGGTGATTTATTGTACAGTTTATTGTAACAAAACTATGGTAAAATAAAACAATGTTGACTGTTGAATGAAGTCCAGTGTTCGTGCCATCCAACCCGCCCTACCACCCGCTCTCTATTGGCGTTAGCTCTACCTGACTAATCGTGATGTGGATGGCTTTGCATTGGAGTCTGTAAAGAGAGCGTTGGCATCAGACGCCAAAGGGCCTAACAAAACTAATTTCCAGACCTCATATAAGCGTATGAACCGCGTGTTGGTCTCCTCTCTCTTCCTCTCTCCATTTGTCGCATTTAAAACTTGAATTCTTCTCTCCATCCGTCTGACTCTCAGGTCTGTTCAGGGCTGCGGTGCCCAGCGGAGCGTCCACAGGGATCTACGAGGCTCTGGAGCTCCGAGATGGAGACAAGAGCCGCTACAAGGGCAAAGGTACGGGTCGACTGTGTTTAATTAAGTTAAAGATGCGTCGTGTGGTTTTTGACCACAAGGGGGCAACGCATCCCTGATTTAGCTCTCCGCTATAGCGTCTGTTTTACTGGCATCTGTGACTCGTTGCATTTTCTCATGGTGGGTTTTTCTTCAATGTGTCTTTCTGAAAAACTGAAACATTAATGTCCAGCTAGCCCCGAGCTTTTTATTTAGCATGCAGACACGATGTCGTAAGAGATGCCCCATAACAAAGATGACGCATTCAATATTTCCACAGGTAACAGCCATATTTAGCATTGCGAAAATTAGCTAGTTAGTTATCAGATCTCACGTGATTTTCTCCTGATTTGTGTGTCTGAAAAACTTAATTTTAGGGTTAGATGGTTCAAACGGTATGTAGCTTGCGAAAAATGGGTCCAATATTAACTTCGGTGGCTATGGAGTCAATAGACTAGTCTCCAGAAAGGGGCGGGGCAGCGGTGAAACCAACGTGACGCGGTCAGTGGGCCGTGTCCTCTCTGAACTGTCTCTGATTTCGATCTTTTCCAAGTCTGGACAAGAATGCAGATAAAGACTTGGTGCGATTTAATGTGAGAGGTTTGGTGAGAGCCAGAAGGACTCAACCACACAGTTGTAGGCGCAGCTGAAGGAATAAGCTAAACAATAAGCTAAAGAAAAGGCCTAACACCTGCTCTGAGCTTCACCGTATTAATTCTTTCCTCCTTTAGTTCTTGCAGAATTACGATTTCCCTTTGCTGGCTGACTTATGTTCGCCTGTCTCTTCTTCTAGGTGTCTTGAAGGCGGTCGGGCACATCAACGATACCCTGGGTCCCGCCCTCATAGCCTCCGTGAGTCACTGAAACATTCATGCATCCGTCTCTAACCATGTTCAACATACAAAGTCTGGGATCCTTCGTAAGCTCTCGGCCTGCGAGCCGAAGAGAGAATCGGGCAGATACATTTATTTAAGCGGTCGGTAACGGAGGAGAAATGTGTGAGTGAGTGTGTGAGTGTGTGTGTGTGTGTGTGTGTGTGTGTGTGTGTGTGTGTGTGTCGAGATACTGTGAATGAAAGATGACGATAATGTGTCTGTGTGAGGAAAGAAGTGTGAGTGAGAGGAACAGGGAACGAGAGAGTGTGTGTGAGGGATCGGACGAGTGTGTGTGCGCGAGAATGATTTTATAATATCTGCAGCAGTGCAGTGTGGGTAATTTCCTTCCAGCAGCAGATGTTTTTTTTTTTAAATGAATGTTGTTGATCAGTCAGGCAGGAAACTAAATCAGCTGAATGGCTCCGAGCCCCTGAGTGTGTGTGTGTGTGTGTGTGTGTGTGTGTGTGTGTGTGTGTGTGTGTGTGTGTGTGTGTGTGTGTGTGTGTGTGTGTGTGTGTGTGTGTGCGTGTGTGTGATTATCATAATGATGATAACACAACTTTATTCATAAATAGTTTTTCATCCGGTCAAGAAGTTTATAAAAAAGTGCTTCACAGGTCAGAAATGATTCATTTCCCCGTATGTTCATTTACAAAATGATCAAGATCACGTGAAAGAGTCTGAAAACAAACAACAAACTTATGTAAATAAAAAAAGGAGCATTTAGCAATTCACTCCTCCTCCTCCTCCGTCCTCCTCTTCCTCTTCTTCCTCCTCTTCTTCCTCCTCTTCTTCCCCCTCCTCCTCATCCTCCTCCTCTTCTTCCTCCTCCTCCTCTTCCTCTTCTTCTTCTTCCTCCTCCATCTCTTCCTACTGCACCTATTCCTTCTCCTCCTCTTCTTCTTCCTCCTCCTCCTCCTTTCCTTCTTTCTCCTCCTATTCTTCTTCTTCCTCCTCCACCTCTTCCTACTGCACCTATTCCTCCTCTTCCTCTTCTCCCTCCTCTTCTTCCTCCTCTTCCTCTTCCTACTCCACCTATTCTTCCTCCTCCTCCCCTTCCTCTTCTTCTTCCTCCTCCTCCTCCTTTCCTTCTTTCTCCTCCCATTCTTCTTCTTCCTCCTCCACCTCTTCCTACTGCACCTATTCCTCCTCTTCCTCTTCTCCCTCTTCTTCCTCCTCCTCTCCCTCTTCCTACTCCACCTATTCTTCCTCCTCCTCCCCTTCCTCTTCTTCTTCCTCCTCCTCCTCCTTTCCTTCTTTCTCCTCCTATTCTTCTTCTTCCTCCTCCACCTCTTCCTACTGCACCTATTCCTCCTCTTCCTCCTCCTCTTCCCCCTCCTCCTCCTCCTCTTTCTCTTCCTCCTCCTCTTCTTCCTCCTCCTCCCCTTCCTCTTCTTCTTCCTCCTCATCCTCTTCCTCTTCCTACTCCACCTATTCTTCCTCCTCCTCTTCTTCTTCCTCCTCCTCCTCCTCCTAGAAATAAAAGATTCTAGTTATTATTTTATTGATAAAAGAAAAAAGCTTACACTTGAACACAACACGGTAACGTTTTAATTCACATTCGCCCGATACGACACAGCGTAACATTATCAGGGATCAGCGAATAGAAAGCATACATGCTGATCGCATATTTTTACTGAATATTATTATATTATTCTTTATTTTAACAACGTACAAGTACACAGGGAGAAGGAAACACACCTTATGGACATGGCCAAGAGTAGCTTTCAATAGATTTATGTGTTTTAATACAGCGGTTCTGAACCTTTTTCATGTCAAGGACCCCTAAACTGATTCACAGCCCTCCACCTGAGAAGATTATAGAGTGAAATGAGTCCTAAAAATGAATCAGCATTTTTGCACTTCCTGTTCCCTCGTCTCAAGGTCAATGTTCTCTGATATAAAACAGGTCAGTAAACACCCCTCTGGTGAATTTAAAAGCTTTTACGTCTCTTAAAAAAGAGTGTAAGTGAGACGACTGAGCATCCTCATTAGTCCTCTAGTCCTCCTTTAGCTCCGTGGTGGAGACAGGAAGTCATGTGACCTGGTGGAGTTCCTCTATAGACTAACGTGAAGTCATGTGACCGTGGTGGAGTTCCTCTATAGACTAACGGGAAGTCATGTGACCTGGTGGAGTTCCTCTATAGACTAACGGGAAGTCATGTGACCGTGGTGGAGTTCCTCTATAGACTAACATGAGGTCATGTGACCGTGGTGGAGTTCCTCTATAGACTAACATGAGGTCATGTGACCTGGTGGAGTTCCTCTATAGACTAACATGAGGTCATGTGACCTGGTGGAGTTCCTCTATAGACTAACATGAGGTCATGTGACCTGGTGGAGTTCCTCTATAGACTAACATGAGGTCATGTGACCTGGTGGAGTTCCTCTATAGACTAACATGAGGTCATGTGACCTGGTGGAGTTCCTCTATAGACTAACATGAGGTCATGTGACCTGGTGGAGGTCCTCTATAGACTAACGTTAGCTTTTTACAAAAAAATGATAAGAGTGGTGTTCCATTGTGAGGATTATCTTGCTGAACGAAACATGTAAGTATCATAAATGTATATTTTCTGCAATAACCTAAAATCCAACTGAAGAATCCTTTTGGATTTGGTTATAAAAACATGGATCAGAACAGAGTGAACATGATCTCTCTGTCGAGAGGACAGAATTACTCTGGAAAACAAAGAGGATCAAGTGTCGCGGCAGTGAGCGCTATTGATCGGGACCAGAGTCAAACGATACCGTAATAAAGTTTCTGTTTCATATAATTAAATTACAAAAAAATAGGATTGGTGGAATGTCACATTTAATAAAGGTTAAAGCTCCCACAGTCAGCTTGGTAAATTCACATTGGTACAAAAGTAACTATTATTTAATTCATTAATTCATTATTTGTATCGAGTGTAACTTCAAATACGGACTCAGATTCAACTTCTTACATCAAAACCTCAAAAAGCTTTCTGTGGAATGTGTCAATAAACTAAAAACCTGTTGTCGTATTAAAGGTAACACATTATTCTCCACCTTTTACGGTGTGTTTCTGTGTTTGTGTCTGCAGGGCGTCAGCGTGGCGGAGCAGGAGCAGCTGGACAACATGATGATCGAGATGGACGGAACAGAAAACAAATGTGAGTCAAAACAACGAGGCTTCATCAGAGGCCAGCAGCTGGAGATCCTCCTCCTCCTCCTCCTCCTCCTCCTCTTCTTCTTCTCCTCCTCCTCCTCCTCTTCTTCTTCTCCTCCACCTCCTCCTCCTCCTCTTCTTCTCCTCCTCTTCTTCTCCTCCTCTTCTTCTCCTCCTCCTCCTCTTCTTCTTCTCCTCCTCCTCCTCTTCTTCTTCTCCTCCTCCTCTTCCTCCTGTTCTCCTCCTCCTCCTCCTCTTCTTCTCCTCCTCCTCCTCCTCCTCTTCTTCTTCTCCTTCTTCTTCTCCTTCTTCTTCTCCTCCTCTTCTTCTTCTCCTCCTCCTCTTCTTCTTCTCCTTCTTCTTCTTCTTCTCCTTCTCCTCCTTCTCCTCCTCTTCTTCTTCTCCTCCTCCTCCTCCTCCTCCTCCTCCTTCTTCTTCTTCTTCTTCTTCTCCTCCTCCTCCTTCTCCTCCTCTTCTTCTTCTCCTCCTCCTCCTCCTCCTCTTCTTCTTCTCCTCCTCCTCCTCCTCTTCTCCTCCTCCTCTTCTTCTCCTCCTCCTCCTTCCTCCTCTTCTTCTCCTTCTCCTCCTCTTCTCCTCCTTCTTCTTCTCCTTCTCCTCCTCTTCTCCTCCTTCTTCTTCTCCTTCTTCTCTTCTTCTCCTTCTTCTTCTTCTCCTCTTCTTTCTCTCCTCCTCCTTCCTCTTCTTCTTCTTCTTCTCCTCTTCTCCTTCTTCTTCTCCTCTTCTCCTTCTTCTTCTCCTCTTCTCCTTCTTCATCTCCTCTTCTCCTACCTTCTTCTTCTCCTCCTCCTCCTCTTCTTACTCCTCTTCCTCCTCCTTTTAATCTCCTAAATGACAAGAATGTTGTTGTTTTACAGTATTTAAAAAAATGCTGAATACTCGTAGCTGCATTATTTTCCCACTCTATACTTTAGGTTATCACCTGAGTTCAGAATCAGACTGTAAAAAGAAGAATTACAGACACAAACAAATAGAAATGTCCTCCCGGTTCACTTGTTAGTGCAATAAGCATGAATAAACCCTCTCTGAGGCTTTTAATCTGCATATAATTGTATATATTTCAACGAGCACAGAAAGTTAATTAAAAACATTTCACAACACGTTCGGCTGCAGTTTAGTCCGACAGGTTTCCTTCAGATGAAATTAATTCCTGTTGTTCACCCTAACCACTAACACCTAACCACTAACCCTAACCCCTAACCACTAACCCTAACCCCTACCCCTAACCCCTAACCACTAACCCTAACCCCTAACCACTAACACCTAACCCCTAACCCCTAACACCTAACCCCTAACACCTAACCACTAACCCTAACCCCTAACCACTAACCCTAACCCCTACCCCTAACCCCTAACCACTAACCCTAACCCTAACCCTTAACCCCTAACCCCTAACCCCTACCCCTAACCCCTAACCACTAACCCCTAACCCCTAACCCCTAACCCTAACCCCTAACCCCTACCCCTAACCCCTAACCCTAACCCTACCCCTAACCCTAACCCTTAACCCCTAACCCCTAACCCCTACCCCTAACCCCTAACCACTAACCCTAACCCCTAACCACTAACCCTACCCCTAACCCTTAACCCCTAACCCCTAACCCCTACCCCTAACCCCTAACCCCTAACCACGAACCCCTAACGCTAACCCTAACCCTAAATCGTCCTCTTCTTCTTCTCCTTCCTCCTTCTCTTTCTCCTCCTCCTCCTCCTCATCTTCCTCCTCCTCCCCTCCTCCTCCTCTTCCTCCTCCTCTTCCTCCTCCCTCCTCCTCCTCCTCCTCCTCTTCTTCCTTATCTTCCTCCTCCTCGTCCTCCCCTCCTCCTCCTCCTCCTCTTCCTCCTCCCTCCTCCTCCTCCTCCTCCTCCTCTTCTTCCTTCTCTTCCTCCTCCTCCTCTTCTTCTTCCTTCTCTTCTTCCTCCTCCTCTTCCTCTTCTTCTTCTTCCTTATCTCCTCCTCCTCCCTCCCTCCCTCCTCCTCCTCCTCCCTCCTCCCCTCCTCCCCCTCCTCCTCCCCTCCTCCTCCCTCCCCCTCCCTCCTCCTCCCCTCCTCCTCCTCCTCCCTCCTCCTCCTCCTCCCCTCCTCCTCCTCCTCCCCCTCCTCCTCCTCCTCCTCCTCCTCTTCTTCCTTCTCTTCTTCCTCCTCCCAAAGTGTTTGTCACAGAGTGTCAACAGGACCGTGAACACAGACGAGAACACGACCGAGCTCATAGATTGTTTTTCCAAACCGGCTTTGGCTCCGACGCAAACGCTTGATGAATAAATTCACCGTTCATTTATTTTAATCTACAATCACGCCAACTAATCACTCAGGCAGCGAGGTGAGCGGCAGCGAGGAGGCGAACAACAGGAATTAATTTCATCTGAAGGAAACCTGTCGGACTAAACTGCAGCCGAACGTGTTGTGAAATGTTTTTAATTAACTTTCTGTGCTCGTTGAAATATACACAATTATATGCAGATTAAAAGCCTCAGAGAGGGTTTATTCATGCTTATTGCACTAACAAGTGAACCGGGAGGACATTTCTATTTGTTTGTGTTTGTAATTCTTCTTTTTACAGTCTGATTCTGAACTCAGGTGATAACGTAAAGTATAGAGTGGGAAAATAATGCAGCTACGAGTATTAGGTATTTTTTTTTTCTTCTCATTTAGGAGATTAAAATCAACGCTAACAGGTTTAAGATGGTTTAAGAATTTAAATGCAGGGGAAAAAGAAAAGGAGAATTACAAGATGTGACATTAATTTAACACGAAATTATAAAGAAAAATTGAGCTGCAAATCATGTCTGGTTGTAAAACATGAATAAATATTATATTTTTTTAATTAATCTGAATTAATAATGTTGGGTACAACATCAGTTTGTTTTTGGTCCAAAACATGAAATAATCTTAAATATAAATTCATTATTTAGTGTCCTCTAACTGCTACAAAAAATGCAAATTGGAATTTAAATAAAATACCAATAAAAGCCCAATATTGTATAAGGGCAGTAAAATAAACAAAAAATACATAACTTCCCCGTTTTCTGTCCCGTCACACAGCTCAGTTTGGGGCCAACGCCATCCTGGGAGTGTCTCTGGCCGTCTGTAAGGCCGGTGCGTCGGAGAAAGACGTCCCCCTGTACCGCCACATAGCCGACCTGGCCGGAAACACGGAGCTGGTGCTGCCGGTTCCTGTAAGACACAAACTCACTGCATCGACACGTTTCTCCTTTTAGACAATTGTCTTTGCTGCTAATTGATAAAATAATTTAATTAAAAAAGTACATTTCCTGTTACAGCAACGTGATGAGAGGAATGTTTGAGTTTTTACGTGTGAAAAATTTAGAAATATGATAATATATAATATATATAATATATAATATATATCTAATAAAATCAAAAATATATAATATATACATATATATGTACATATATATAATTTGGTTATATTTAATCTATTCAAATGTTTTTTTATTATTTCATGTGTTTGCAGAGTAACACGATCTGGTCTCCTTGTGTTCTCCTCTCCCCTATCTTCTTCTGTTTTCTTGCTTCCTCTCCCCTCTTCTCCTCATTTCCTCTCCATGTTTCCTTTCCTTTTTTCATTGTTTCCTTTTCTCCCCTTTCTTCTTCTCCCCTCTCATTTCCTCTCCTCTCTTCTCATTGTTTCCGCTCCTCTCATTTCCTTTCCTTTTCTCCTTGTTTCCTTTTCTCCACTTTCTTCTTCTGTTCTCTCGCTTCCTCTCCCCTCTTCTCCTCATTTCCTCTCCCTGTTTCCTCTCCTTACGTTTCCTTTCCTTGTCTCATCATTTCCTTCACTCCCCTTTCTTCCTCTCTATTCTCATTTCCTCTCCCCTCTCCTTGTTTCCGCTCCTCTTGTTTCCTTTCCTTGTTGCTTTGTTTTCTCTTTGTGTTCTCTCGGTCCCTCTCCCCTCTTCTCCTCATTTCCTCTCCTTGTCTTCTTGTTTTTTTGGTCTCCCCTTTCTTCTACTCTAATTTCCTATCCCCTCTTCTCCTTGCTTTCTCTCCTCGTTACCTCCTCTCCCCTTTCTTCTATCATTCACTGATTTCCTCTCCCGTCTTCTCCTCATTTCCTCTCCCTGTTTCCTCTCCTTACGTTTCCTTTCCTTGTCTCATAATTTCCTTCACTCTCCTTTCTTCCTCTCTATTCTCATTTCCTCTCCTTGTTTCCTTGTTTTTTGGTCTCTCCTTTCTTCTTCTCTCATTCTTCTTCTCTCCCCTCTCTCCTTGCTTTCTCTCCTCGTTACCTCCTCTCCCCTTTCTTCTATCATCCACTCTTTTCCTCTCCCCTCTTCTCCTCTCCTTGTCTCCTTGTTTCCTCTCCCCTTCAGGCCTTTAATGTGATAAATGGAGGATCTCATGCAGGCAACAAACTGGCCATGCAGGAGTTCATGGTTCTTCCTGTTGGAGCCGAGTCTTTCAAGTAAGAAGTTTTTAAAACTACAACATGAACATGCAGGATTTATCAGCTTGCCTCTCGTTTCTTCTCAATCAACATCTAAGATCTTTAATCTTTCCTGTCTTCTTTTTTCAACTCCTTTCACGTCTCTCTTTGATTCCTCCCCTCCTGCTGATGTTGGTCTCCACAGCGAAGTCTCTCCCCTCTCTGACGATCTCTCCCTTCTCCCCTCCCTCCGTCTCTCAGGGAGGCGTTGAGGATAGGATCGGAGCTGTACCACACCCTGAAGGGGGTGATCCAGGAGAAATACGGCCAGGACGCCACCAACGTGGGAGACGAGGGAGGATTTGCCCCCAACATCCTGGAGAACAGTGAGGGTGAGGAGCCTCCATCAGCAGGGATGTTTGTCACGAGACGAAGTTTAACCCCCAACCTGCCTCGTCTTCTTCACGTCCTTTAATGCTCGTAGTATGCGGAGAAAACGAGAAAAATCTCTACACAACGGTTCTTAAATGGTTCTTTAAAAGGCTGTGCGGTTCCACAAAGAACCATTTGATCTATTGGATGGTTCTACGTGTTTGTCATATGGTTCTTTGGGATATTAAAGGGTTCTTAATTCATGTTTGAGTTATTGGATGGTGGTATAAATTTGCAAAAAACAAATTGAAAAAGGTTCTTAAGAAACCTTTTTTTCTTTAAGTTCTTCAAAGAACCAGAAATGGTGCCTAGAATAAATATTTTTTTAATGCTCTTTGAGGCACCTTTCTGGTTCTTTGAAGTTCTCTTTGAAGTTCCTTAAAGAAGCATTTAAGAAAATGGTTGTATAAAGAAATGTTTCTTCTACAGCATCACTCTAAAGAACCCTTTTAGGTTCCAGATGGCACCTTTATCGTTCTCTGTGTTCTCCCTGCTCTCCACCGCTTCCCTTCACTCCTCAGCTCTGGATCTGCTGCAGACGGCCATAGAGAAGGCCGGCTTCACGGACAAGGTGGTGGTCGGGATGGACGTGGCCGCCTCCGAGTTTTACCGCGATGGGAAATACGACCTGGACTTCAAATCCCCACCGGATCCCGAGAGACACATCTCTGGAGAGGAGCTGGCTGACATCTATCAGGGCTTCGTCAACAACTACCCAGGTGGACTTTATATCTTTTAGTTGATCTTCAGGTCGGAGACAAAAGCATCAATTTATTCACCTCTCCTCCCTCCTTCGCAGTGGTGTCCATCGAGGACCCGTTCGACCAGGACGACTGGGAGGCCTGGTCCCGTCTGACGGCCCAGGTGGGGATCCAGGTGGTGGGGGACGACCTGACGGTGACCAACCCGAAGAGGATAGAGAAAGCTGCCGAGGAGCGAGCCTGCAACTGCCTGCTGCTCAAAGTCAACCAGATCGGCTCCGTCACCGAGGCCATACAGGCGTACGTCTGCTTTAAGTCAATGTCAACAACAGTTTTAGAGCTTTTGAATACTAATACAGAGTCTAGCTCTCACCCTTCTGGTTGACCTTATTTCTGAAGAAATATACACGGTAGTCAAGGTTCAAGTTTCGAGGATCATTTATTGTTGTAATGCAACACAAGGATGCGCAACAAAATTCAGTTGTAGCCCGTTTGTAACGCAACAAACAACATTTTGTTTGCACGCCCTTTCGGAGATGCATTCCACGAAGACAGAAGTTCATTTTGAAAAGACTGTATGCATATATCACGTAGAAAATAACACATTTTGGAGGCTTTTGTAGGAAAACAAACAAATATTAAGGTGAAACTTTTTATAAGACATCATACGAACCATTGTATGAGGATACTTTGGCCAAGGGGTTTCCTGTCGCTCCTATGGCACTCGCTGAAGATGCTGTAGGATGTCGAGCAGCGCTGTGTGCTGCCTTATATACTGTGGGGTCCGCGTATTTGGGTAGGCCCTTTCTGATTGGCCGGCTACACTTATGCCAATTTTCTGTATTACCCAAAGACTCAAGTTGAGGACTCTGCCTGCGCTCGTAGAACTAGGGTTACAACATCGTAACCTTCATCTCAAACAGACACGTCATTAAAATGAATCTGCTTGATTAGGTGATCTACAAATGTTGGTCCCACCCTACACACACTACTACTCTCCTCTCAGAGAGAAAGATAATCCAATATGGCCGCCTCGGGCAGGCCAGCGAACTTGAACTGGCTAAAGAAGGTCATCCATCTTGGCTTGAGACGACAGAGAGGCCCATAGGGAGATACGCAGAGGCCCAGCGGCTCTGCTATCAATCACACACGTGGAAACACACACGGCATGCTGTCAGTCACATGACATATTACCTGTCAGCCATGTTGACCTTGTGCCGGAGACCAGGAGCTCCGAACCAACCTGAACCGGAGATAAACGTGGGACAGGAAGTGACAGCAGGTTTTTTTAGTTTGAAGATTAGCTGTCAGTCAAACGTATCGACGCAGCTCCCGCGTCGACTCTGCTGTTGATGTCTTTGTGCACGGAGAGTGTGAGAGTGTAAACTCCAGTCTGGAACGTGTGCGTCATCAATCTCAGACTTAACAAAACGTCACTCAGGGTTATGAAGCCATCAATCACGTCGGAGTAGCTGCATTACAGCAGGAGGGGATGAAACGATCGAGCGTTGGTGATGATAGCTGAGGTGATGTATTGTTCCCGTCACATGAAAAGCTTCCTAGGTCGTTAATTTGATATATTTTTCTAATATATCTCAGCAGGACGAGGGCTTTTTCATTTTTTTTAAACCTCGAATTTGACCCCAGACACCATCAGCATCTTAATTGTCAGCAGGTTAACGTGTCAGAGGAGCTCAAATAAATCACAATCTAATTAATTGACTCGAAGAATAATAATAAGGAGTCCAAACAGACGCGATTTAAAGTGTTAAGAAATAGATATCACCGGGAAACTTCCCCAGTTGTATTTTTTACATTAAGACAATAATTTTCTTCCATCACAAGTCTTCTGAAATGTTATGTTTAAATATGTAAATGAGTCATTATCTTATATGTGCTAATTTTCATACATTTCTAGAACAGAAATCTGAACATTGGATAAAGCCAGGTTCAAAATTACTGTTTCATGACACGTCATGGAAGAAAAATAGACTTTCATAATTGATGAGTGCATGAGAATGATATTTTTTCCTAAACTACAACATGTGTAGAAATACCCTGTTACAAGTACAGCTGGTGAATGTGGGGCTAGTCTTAATATAAAGCTGATATGGCATCAATAAAGTATTTTTGAAATCATGACATCATCATTTATATGTTTTTTTTTAAAATATTGTAATTATTAATCTGAATTTGAAAAGGTACTAAAATTATAAAATGAATGCAGTGGAGTAAAAAGTGTAGTAAAGTAGAACTAAAAGTCAAAATTGCAACTAAATCCGGTACTTGAGTTACAAAGTCGAGTGAAAGTAGTTTCCAGTCAAAACGATGGACTCTGTGGAGGTTTTGTGTCGCTGACCGGGTGATATGCGTTGCGTATTCACACCCTGGAGGTCGTGTCTCATCCTTTCCTCTCCCGTCTCTCAGGTGTAAACTGGCTCAGGCCAACGGTTGGGGTGTGATGGTCAGCCATCGTTCAGGAGAGACGGAGGACACCTTCATCGCCGACCTGGTGGTGGGACTCTGCACCGGACAGGTGGGAACGCCGCTTCACCGCCAAGTGGCGGGATCGTTATTAATTCATTCTCTCGGATTACGATCTTTGTCCGTCTGTGTTGCAGATTAAGACCGGCGCCCCCTGCAGATCCGAGCGGCTGGCCAAGTACAACCAGCTCATGAGGTCAGTGGATTCATCTCAATGAAGCTTCACTGGGATGTAGTCGTGGAATACAGTTCTGCACACGCTGTAAAAGACATGAGGGCTGCAAACTTTTCCATCTCCTCTTTTCATACACATTTTGCCCAAATTGAGCCCAACATATTTGGTATATTTGGAAATATTCTTGACCTTGGTTAGAATTCAAGAAGAAATTCTGTGGGTTTGAACGATGAGGGGCTTTTTTAAAGAGGTTACATAAAAAGAAAAAGAGAAAATGAA
>JACSYO010000501.1:0-60000 GCA_016806645.1 Ophiodon elongatus | reverse complement strand
TATATATATATATATATATATATATATATATATTATATAATAATATAATACAGGAATAATAATAATACAGGAATATAAAATGATAAAACACTACATGAAAGCCAGATTGAAGAGATTTCTGATTAAAAATATCAATATTTTCAGCTGTTATGACGGTTTGGGTCATAATGGATCAAAAGTTTTAGTTCTGCTTTGTGAAACAGCTAAAAGAGAAGAACCGGCCTCACTGGCTCATTAAATGAAATAAGTCTGGTGATACGAGCTCTCTTTGTAGCTGCCTTAATGTTTTCTTTGGTTAATATTATATTCATTTCTTGTGAAGGTCAGGATTTCCTTCACATAATGCCTCGATAAGCTCAACGAGTCTGACGTTATGTGTCTAACGGGAATATAATGTATAATACACGAGCCTCCATTCGGTGGGGGGGAGGTACCTGATCTCCCCTGTGAAGGCTCCCTTGGCCACCTTGTAACAGTTCTGGGCCGCGACACCGATCCGGAGATCCAGACTGGACCGAACCAAGTCCAGGTAGATGGAGGGAGCGCCGCACACCACCTCTGAGGGAAAAACAAAACGGGTACAAATACCTTTATTTTTCTGTATGCACGACCCCCACCCCACACCCCCACCCCACACCCACCCCACAACCCACACCCCCACCCCACACACCCTGCACGTCTAAGTCCTCATGCACGACCTCCGTCACCTCATCACCGCACCCTGCAGTCACCAGCACGACCTCCGTCACCCTCATCACCGTCACCCTGCAGTCTAGAGTCCTCATGCACGACCTCCGTCACCCTCATCACCGTCACCCTGCACGTCTACAGTCCTCATGCACGACCTCCGTCACCCTCATCACCGTCACCCTGCACGTCTACAGTCCTCATGCACGACCTCCGTCACCCTCATCACCGTCACCCTGCATGTCTAGAGTCCTCATGCACGACCTCCGTCACCCTCATCACAGTCACCCTGCATGTCTAGAGTCCTCATGCACGACCTCCGTCACCCTCATCACCGTCACCCTGCACGTCTACAGTCCTCATGCACGACCTCCGTCACCCTCATCACCATCAGCCTGCACGTCTAGAGTCCTCATGCACGACCTCCGTCACCCTCATCACCGTCACCCTGACCGTCTACAGTGCTCATGCACGACCTCCGTCACCCTCATCACCGTCAGCCTGCACGTCTACAGTGCTCATGCACGACCGTAGATCCTCCTCCATGTTGCTCCATGTTGATGTTGTTCATTATAAATCTTCAATGTAACTGTTCACAGGAAAAGAAAATGGTGCAACACATCGACTGTGTGTCTGTGAGAGGCAGATAATAATGATAATAATAATAATAATAATAATAATAATAATAATAATAATAATAACTTTATTTACATAGCACCTTCAAAAACAGAGTTGGACAGACAAAGCAAAAGAAAGGCAGTAACACAATAAACTAAGGTAAAATGTAAACCCTGATAAAACAATAGAAAAGATTAAACAATAAAAAACAAATCGATACGATAAGAACTAACTAAGAAGTAAAATAAAAAAATATATACAAATATTGTTTTATTAAATAGGGCTTTAAGAAGTGATTTAAAAGAGATTAATGATTCTGCAAAATAAATAGATGTATTTAAAAAATAATATTCAGAAAAAGAACTAACATAGATTTCTAACAAATTTAAAAGATTTTTTTTTTTTAAGTCAAAGAACTACAGTAGTGTTGTCACGGCAAGATACAGATTTATTTTTAATGTACATGAATAAATAATAACATGCGGCTCCAGTTGCTGCAGTGTCTGCAGCCTTTTGTGACTTTAATCTGACTTTCTTCTAGCAAATCTAGACTAAGAACATCCAAGTTTTTGTCTCATAAATTCAGACATTTCTCTTTTACTCAGTCTTCTTCTTCTTTTTGTTTTAAACCTAAAATGTCCTTAATATGTAATCGTATAAATCTGTTTTCATTTGCATGTAATCTTTGTTTACTCATTTTTTTTCCAACCCACCTGGGCCTCAAACAGTTACATGAATGAAACCATCTGAGAAGTTAAAAGAGGAAAGTAATCTTTGGTGGAAAAGCATCTGGGCCTCTAGACAATGCATTTTTGTAGGACAGGAGCTCTGGGATTATATTTTATAAAAATCCCACTAATTATAAAAGTAAAAATAAAAAGTAAAAATAAAAAGTAAAAATAAAAAGTACAATATTTACCCCTGAAATATAGTGGAGTAGAAGTAGAAGTACCTTAAAAAGCACACCTGAGTACTCGAGTAAATGTACTTAGTTACTCTGCACCTGTGAGGATAAAACGGACACGTCAGAGGCCTTCGTGCACCTCGTCCTGGTCACGTGACTCCCAATATCAGCGTGCCCCCCCTTCCCCCTCCTCTCTGACCGACTTTATATCGATTATTTTATTTATTTATTCTGTGCATCATAAAACACCCGCAGACGGTTCATCGTCAGGCTGCGTTTTAACGCGTCAAAGTGTCGGTTTACCGGTGCGGTCGTCCAGGCTCGCGGTGTTCAGGGTGCAGATCAGCCGCTCCAGGCTCTCCTTGTCGCCGTTCATCTTCCAGTTTCCTCCCACGAAGAAGCTGCGGAGCGCCATGGCCGACTGAGGGTGGCGGATACCCGGGGAGGAGAGCTGCTGAGAGGTCCGGAGGATCACTTCGGCTGCGGGACGGTGTGCACTTCAGGGGCTGCGGGAAATATGAGCACTCAACATGGGAGAAAGAAAAACCCCCCCACGTCCCTCTTCTTCTTGTCTGGGTTTATGAAGAGAGTCCAACAGCTTTGTGGCGCATTACCGCCACCTGCTGTTAGAATAAAGTATGGCATCCTCTCTGAAACTTGTTCTTTATACCAGGGCCCCCAAACTTTATACCAGGGCCCCCAAAACTTTATGTCAGGGCCCCCAAACTTTATACTAGGGCCCCCAAACTTTATACCAAGGCCCCCAAACTTTATACCAGGGCCCCCAAACTTTATACCAGGGCCCCAAAACTTTATACCAAGGCCCCCAAACTTTATACCAAGGCCCCAAAACTTTATACCAGGGCCCCCAAACTTTATACCAGGGCCCCCAAACTGATAGAGAGATGGAGCAGGGGCCCCCTACTATAAATATTGTATAACATTGTGTTTTATATTAAACTGGACCCAGTGCCATGTATAAACATACCTTGTTATTGTGCATTCAATACTAAGCTATTCAAAAAATACACAGGTTCATATATTCATGTTTTTATTTTAAACATGTGCAAGGTCCAGTGAGTAGGGTGGCCGTAACACTGCCTGTTTATAAACACACCTCGTCAACTGATACCAATGACAATATCAACATTGTCTGTCAATTGCATGATAATTATGCATACAAGCTATTCAAATTGACGTTTTTATTTTTATATATTCTTTGTATTTAATGAAAGATAACACATTCTGCCTCCATTTATTCATTCGCTACAATATGTTGGATTCAAGATGAATTTTACTCCACTATATGTATGTGATGTACCAGTTAGTTCACAAGGTCCTGAGTGAAAACACTGATGAGTGCATAAAGTATTATGTATTATATTATAATATTATAATTATATTTAATGCATTTCAAACACAATTTTTCCCCCAACTGACCAGGGAAATACTGAAAAAGTGAAATAAAATAAACTGTTATAATTGCACGTCTGTTTCATACTCACTATGAAACAGATCCCAAAAAATCCCAGTGATGCATTCAATTTCTGTGTCCATTTCAGGCAGTTATTTCTACCTCATGGCATCATATAGGAAGGTTTACAAATCATATTCAATCAGTTGTATTGAAGACAGGTGAACGCCTCGAAGGTGATCCAGAGAAATGGGAGCGCAAAGAATGAATACTTATGACAATGTGATATTTCTGTTTTTCTTTTAATAAACAGGCAAAACAAATTTAAACCCTGTTTTAACTTTGTCCCGACGGAGCATTGAGGGTCGATTGAGGAGGGAAAAATTAATTTAAACGATTTCAACATGAAAAAATGTGAAAGTGAAGGAGTCTGAATACATTCTGAATGTAAACATGATGTTCCCTTTACAATGTTTGACTGTACATTTACATAAAATTACAGGCTACTAGTTGCATGACTTTCACAGTAAGTTACTGTATAATATTTAAAGTAAATTATTGTGAAATGGCAACTGTGACCTCACAGTAGTTATGCCAGTATATTATATATAGTATAGTATATAGTATACTACTATAGAACTGCTGTATTTAACTAACTTCACAGATAGTACACAGATTACTGTGATTTAGCGGTATACTACTATAGAACTGCTGTATTTAACTAACTTCACAGATAGTACACAGATTACTGTGATTTAGCGGTATACTACTATAGAACTGCTGTATTTAACTAACTTCACAGATAGTACACAGATTACTGTGATTTAGCGGTATACTACTATAGAACTGCTGTATTTAACTAACTTCACAGGTCTGTGATCTAACAGTATAGTATGCTGCTGTAATATTACCGTTTTATGTGTTAACCCATCAATAACCTAAAACATTGAAAAAAAGGTTGAATTTTATAAACACAAAAAAACAATAAATTAAAAAAAAAGTTAAACTCCTGCAATAATTAAACTATTTCAGCAAAAGACCTCAACATGACACAATTGGAGAGTGAAGATCTCTAAATACTTTCTGAATATGTGCTGCAACTATATCTATAAAATCCAAAAGATAATCCGTACACACGTCTGGTTTTTTGGTTTCCATCTCGAGTTCACTGCACAGCCACAATGTTTTCGCACCAGTGTTCGTCTGTCCTCCCGACTGTTGTGAGTCATGCTGCTGATGTGTGTCGACCTTGTAAACGAAACTACCCCCCCAGACTAGTTTGTACTAGCTGAAGGGACCCGCGGGGGACGAATGTAATTACATGCGGCCTATATGCAAAATTATTTATGATCGCAGTTATTTCGTACCGTATTCAGGACCGTCCACGAGACAGTAACACGCACAAACACACACACTCAGACATGGTGTCAATGCAGAATTCTATGTTTATTAGAAAGATTTTCAACAAACATTTCGTCTTTTTACAGAGGAACTGCACAAGTGTAAAAGTACTACAAAATGCAGCTGAACCCAGGGGAGTAAAATGAAGAGTACGGGTCTTTACAGAGTGTTTCTCAGGTCTCTCCACCTCTCATCTCGTCTTGGTACGTCATCGTATTTGTTCACGGTGAGACGGGTGGTGGTGGTGGTGGTGGTGGTGGGGGGGGAACAGCGGCAGCCATCTTGGATCAAAGTCTGCTGGTCGTTGGCAGGTGACCCAAGATGGCAGCTCTACCATACACGTATAGTCTGGATATGTGCAGCCCCCCAAAAAAACAAACAAACCGAAAATAAAACAGAGAAAAATAAAGACACTGTACATCGACTCTCCATCCTAATGTGTTAAGCTATAAAATACAAATAAATGTACATATCAATCTTTCATCTAAATAAGTGCAGGGCTCTTTTACAGGTCGAAGACAATACAAATAAATTTGTCATCCTACGGTCTTATTTTCAATATTCAAGTGTTCTTTCTGTTTTCTTTTTTATTGTCAAAAATCTATACGTGTTTAATTGACTGATTCTCGATAAGAGCTTATTTTACGCTCGGTAATCATTTTTGAATAATGTGCTATTTTTTTTTTTAAAGTTATTTGTTATTTGTTTAAATTGTCCTGACAACAATGAAACTCTTGTACACACAGCGGGATGCATCGTGCGATTTTCACCTGATGCCATTTATACAACGTGACTCATTCGCAACCTCTCGTGTTTTGCATACGTGAATGAGGAGGAAGAAGAGAGGGCGAGAGGAAGAGAGGAAGCTCTGCACCAAGCTCTGGTAGTTTATTTTCCTCTCTCCTTGACCTCCCTATCTCTTCATCCTTTTCCTTCCCCTTTCCTCCTCTTCCTCTCTTCCACCTCCTCCCCCCCGGCCCGGTGTTCTCCTCCGCCGAGACGCCTCAGTTCCACAGTTTGAGGAAGCTGTCCCAGGATCCTGTGCAGACGCCCATGCCGTCCTCGGGGACGCCGGTGCAGCTCACCCTGTTGTCGTGGCCGGACAGCACACCTGAGGAGAGGAGACGAGAGGAGAGGAGGGGAGAGGAGGGGAGAGGAGGGGAGATGAGAGGAGAGGAGAGGAGGGGAGAGGAGAGGAGAGGAGAGGAGAGGAGGGGAGATGAGAGGAGAGGAGAGGAGAGGAGAGGAGAGGAGAGGAGAGGAGGAAACAATGAGAAAAGGAAAGGAAATGTGAGGAGAGGAAACAGGAAAAGGAAACGAGGATAGGAGAGGAGAAGAGAGGAGAAGAGAGGAGAGGAGAGGAGAGGAGGAAGGAGAGGAGAGGAGAGGAGAGGAGAGGAGAGGAGAGGAGAGGAGAGGAGGTTAGAGAAGAGGAGGGGAGGGGAGGGGAGAGGAGAGGAGAGGAGGGAGAGAGAGGAGAGGAGAGGAGAGGGAGAGGAGAAGAGAGGAGGAGAGGAGGAGAGGAGAGGAGAGGAGTTTAGAGGAGAGGAGGAAACAATGAGAAAGGAAATGTGAGGAGAGGAAACAGGAAGAGGAAACGAGGATAGGAGAGGAGAAGAGAGGAGAAGAGAGGAGAGGAGGAGAGGAGAGAGGAAGGAGAGGAGAGGAGAGGAGAGGAGAGAGAGAGAGGAGAGGAGAGGTTTAGAGAAGAGAGGAGGAGGGGAGAGGAGAGGAGAGGAGAGGAGAGGAGTTTAGAGAAGAGGAGGGGAGGGGAGGGGAGAGGAGGGGAGAGGAGAGGAGAGGAGAGGAGTTTAGAGAAGAGGAGGGGAGGGGAGAGGAGGGGAGAGGAGAGGAGAGGAGAGGAGAAGAGAGGAGGGGAGAGGAGAGGAGAAGAGAGGAGGGGAGAGGAGAGGAGAGGAGAGGAGAGGAGAGGAGAGGAGGAAACAATGAGAAAAGGAAAGGAAATGTGAGGAGAGGAAACAGGAAGAGGAAACGAGGAGAGGAGAGGAGAGGATAGGAGAGGAGAGAAGAGAAGAGAAGAGAAAAGGAAATGAGAGGAGAGGAGAGGGGAGAGGATAGGAGGGGAGGGGAGAGGAGAGGAGTTTAGAGGACAGGAGAGGAGGAAACAATGAGAAAAGGAAAGAAAACGTGGGGAAAGGAAACAGGGAGAGGAAACGAGGAGAGGAGAGGGGAGGAGAGGAGAGGAGAGGAGAGAAGGAAACAATGAGAAAAGGAAAGGAAACGTGGGGAGAGGAAACAGGGAGAGGAAACGAGGAGAAGAACATTTTTGTCTCAATTTACAACGTTAAGCACATGTTTCAAACTATAATACAACCGTAATCCTGGAGAAAATACTTTTCTCTTGAAATATGACAGAGTTTTATTGTATGAGAACGTAATTCTGTCAGAGACCGGTTTGCTGAACATCGATTTTTAACTGGAGATACTGACGCTGTTTGTCAACGTGTTCCCTCTGCGCATTAATAAAGACTCTGAACAGGTTTTAACTCTCCCGAACGAGTCAGCGCTACTCACCAACTTTCTCTCCCTTCAGTGAGTCCCAGATGTGGCAGTTGAAGTCGTCGTAGCCGGCAAAGATAAGGCGGCCTGAGCTGGAGAGAGCCAAAGACGTGACGCCGGCGTTCAGGCTGCTGTCCTGGTAGCCAATCACCTCCTGGTCGGAGCGCAGGTCGTACATCTTGCAGCTGCAGTCGTCGGAGCCCGTGACGATGCAATTCCCATTGGGGAAGTACTGAGGCGGGGAGAGAAGAATATGTACGTGATGATTAAAGCAAAAATGTAGATAACAATAATAATACAGGACGTTCTTTCATTCCCTGGTTGCACTCAACACAGGGATCTTAAACTAGTGCCTTGCTCCAGAGCGGCTCGGTGGTGGTAAGGATGTAAGTGCTGCTCTTTCAGCCATATGTATTGTTTTGTGTCTCTTTGTAGTCGTTTTGTGTCTCTTTGTAGTCGTTTGTTGTATATTTGTAGTTGTTTTGTGTATCTTTGTAGTCGTTTGTTGTATCTTTGTAGTCGTTTCTTGTATCTTTGTAGTCGTTTTTCGTATCTTTGTAGTCGTTTTTTGTCTATCTGTAGTAATTTTGTGTTTCTTTGTAGTTGTTTTGTGTCTCTTTGTAGTCATTTGTTGTATCTTTGTAGTAGTTTTTTGTTTCTTTGTAGTTGCTTTGTGTCTCTTTTGGTCATTTTACGTCTCTTTGCAGTTGTTTTGCGTTTCTTTTAGTTGTGGTTCTCATCATGTTAGAGGGCCATCCCACTTGCCTGCTCATCCAAAACCCAATACAAAAACATTCAAAGGAGCCGTGTCAGAAACTAAAAGCACTGATAAAAGTTAAATGTTATTTCTGGTGTGATGTGATGTGATGTGTTGTGGGATCCTCACAGAGATGGCGTTGATGTCGCTGGTGTGCCCGGAGAAGGTCTGCTTGCAGGTCCCTTCCCTCAGGTCCCACAGCTTGGCCAGAGAGTCACAGGCTCCAGAGATGAAGGTGTTCATGTCGGAGGAGAGAGCCAGCGACATGCAGTCTCCAATGTGGTTGGTGAAGATGATCTTCTGCTTGCCAGTCTCCAGGTCCCACAGACAGCTGGGGAGGAAGAGGAAGTTTTGAGTGCAAGGATGTTATGAAAGGACCGACCACATCATCATCCTTGGCTCTGTTTGATTCAAGTCACTTGTTTTTTGCTGAAATTAATTCATAAATGCCAGTTTTGGGCAGGTTTTCCTCGAGTCCATTTCATATGTGACCTGTGGATACCCTTGTATCGTGGCTGAAGGCAAAATGATCGACTCACCAGGTGGTGTCACCGGAGGCTGTCAAGATCTCAGTGTCGCTAAGGAAACGGCAGCATGACAGGTAACCTGGGTGGAAAATCAAACATCTCAGTCCGACTGGAAGGCAATTCATTTCTTTTTATGCTTTTATGTAACGTAAACTTCATTTTGATTGTCATCGAGACAGGCACAATGGCGCCGGGGAGTTTCGTCCTCACCTGTGTGTGCGTCCAGCTCCCTGAGGGTCTTGGGGCTGGCGGACTTGATGTTGTACACTGTGCACATGTTATCCAGACCACCGCTGGCCACCATGTTGCCAGAGGGGGCGAAGGCGACGCTCATCACCCAAGCTGACTTTAGTGGGACAGCAACCAACTGGGAAGTGGAAAAATGTAGTTTAGTTGACTCACAGCCTCCTTCACATAGAGAGTGTTGCAGGAATGAGTCCTAAAAGAGTTAACGTTTCTTTTTGCCACTTCCGGTTCCCTCATCTTGAAGTCAAAGTATTTTTTGAATGTTTTTTTGGTTGGACGCCTGGTCTGTGGTTAACAGAAGCTTAAGAGATTTTAAAGGTTTGATCTATAAAATAGGTCAGTAAATACCCCTCTTATGAATTTTGTAGCTTGTACGTGTCTTATAAAAGGCGGCTGCTAATAAATGGTTAAAAGTGACGACTAGTCCGAATTTAGCTTCGTGGTGGTGACATGAAGTCATGAGACTGTGGTGTAGTTACGTTAGCTTTTTACTTCTGGCGATTGTAGCGACGCTTCTGAAATCATAAAAGTGATGTTTGCCACAGAGTTTATTTGCAATAATCCAAAATACAATGAAACACCAGTGTGATGCTAACTGCCTGTTGGACTACAAAAATATATCTAAGGGTATAACCCACGTGGGCCGATTGTGTTTACAGGCTGTAAACACAATTTGTACTAAAATCAAGTCAATCTTCCCACCGCGATTTAATTCCTGACGAGGTGGAGCAGAATTTAAAGCATCACTAAATACTTAACTCACCACTGAAATCCAGACTAATGTAATTATTTGAGGATTAGAAGTTCCTGAAGGAACAGTAAAGTACCTCAACCAATCACAACCTCGGCTTAACTCCTTTAATTTAAACACAGATTTTCACAAACAAGATCAAAGAATAACAAATATTTGTTGGAAAAGTCAAATTTCTTGCTGGTTGTACTGCTTCTTAGTTACGTCATATGAAGAGTAAACTGACGGATAACAGCCTAATACATGATAGAATATATCAAAACTAATTATTTAAACAGTTCAACACAGTCTTACAGTACAAACAGGATCATTTACAACATGATTTATCGAAATGGATTTTCAAACTTACCAATTAAATCAAAATTGAGAGTAAAATTAAGTTCTGTGGTTTAAGAATCATAAATGCCCAAACACATTTAACAAGTTTACGACGGAGGACACTTCCTGCCTCTCTTAACGGTTTAAGTTATTTTAAATTAAGGAACTTCAAAAAGTTAAATGACATTAGTTGGTTCCTAAATTCTACCTCACCTAGAAACTCTGCAGGAATTACTGCAGAACAAATTCATTATATCTACGTTTGTACATAGTTTGCAACTATTTTGATAAATCAAATTTATGAAAATGTAGGTTAGTGTTTACTCCTTTGCGAACAAATAATATTTATTTATTTTGTTTATTTAGAATTTTACTATTAATACTTCAAGTACCTTTTTCAAGGTGCGGTATTAGAATACTTCCTCCACATCACTGGATGTCAGTATGTCTTCGCACCAACACCATAAACCCTGCTGGTAAGACCTTCACAATACAGATTTAATAAAATATAGAGTATGTGATCTCACCTTGTTCCCCGAGAAGGTGTCCCAGACGAGAAGCTTGCCGTCCTGTGATGCACTGACCATTTGCCTGTGAGTGAGATTACAGAGTTATTGAACATGACTTAAATTTTCATTGTTGTTTAAAATGGAAACTATTAAGAAAAATGTTAGATCCCATCAATGCTGAAAACCTACAGTGTCACAACTTTGTGGTTCACGTGAGTGCAGTGTCTCATTTTGCAAGCAGTATGGCTCATCATCTATTAAGTCTCACCAATTAATTATACAGTGTCTTAACTCTTTTTATGTAAAGGTGTTTTACGAATTTTTATGTATTCTTTGAGTGGGAAGATGCAATTTAACGTCGTTCTAATACAGAGCATCTGATGTGCTGCACGGAGATTGTATAGCTATATTCCTAATTTTCAACACCATAGTTGGGCATGTACAGTGTAATTAAAATATACAGCTTTCAGTATCTAGGCTTTAAGTACTAGTAAGTCTAGTAATATAATATCTGTGAGAAACACAGCACAAGACATGGTACCTGTTTTAAATTGTACTATATTGGAATCTAACCTACATACATTTTGTACACTTGTGTTTACAGCTGCAAAAATAATCAATAAACATAATTATCTAAATTTAAGTGTTGCTTTTGCTAAAGAGTAAAGCGTACACATTTATGCATTTAAGACCAATAAATTTAAATAAAATAAATGAAAACAAAAGTTATTTCGCTCTTTATTTTAGTCTGCAAGGTCTGTCAAAGTTGAATTCTTACAAGAAACTGTGAGGCAATTACCCGAAACTTTATCCAAAATGGCGAATAGAGGGACTTCCACTGATAATTAACTGAACCATTTAGATAATGTTTGCCTCAGATAAGTATTATATTTGGCATACCACAGCAGGAAAAAGAGAAATATAAATAATAAGAACTACATTTAGCTGCCTCGGTTTCAAGGTCCTGGTATTGTACATTCTGACTCACTGTCACACTCTCATGATTTACTGGGACTCTTCACCAAATCACGGTTTACTGGGACTCTTCACCAAATCACGGTTTACTGGGACTCTTCACCAAATCACGGTTTACTGGGACTCTTCACCAAATCACGGTTTACTGGGACTCTTCACCAAATCACGGTTTACTGGGACTCTTCACCAAATCGTGGTTTACTGGGACACTTTACCAAATCGTGGTTTACTGGGACTCTTCACCAAATCGTGGTTTACTGGGACCCTTTAACAGATCGTGGTTTACTGGGACCCTTTAACAGATCGTGGTTTACTGGGACCCTTTAACAGATCGTGGTTTACTGGGACCCTTTAACAGATCGTGGTTTACTGGGACCCTTTAACAGATCGTGGTTTACTGGGACCCTTCAACAGATCGTGGTCCTGTCAACCTCCTCCTCCTCACCTGGAGTCAGCGGCCCAGTGCAGGGAATAGATTTTAGCCAAGTGTCCCTTGAGTGTCTTCCTGAGCTTCAGCTGGACTCGGCCCACGTCGGTCGCCCCTCCTGCTGCTGCTGTCATGTTGCCGTCGTTCACAGCCTTGCGGGCCGCCTAGTGGTCACACGGGGAATTACATGTTAGGGTGAAACAACAGAGATGAGAAAAAAGAAAAGAGTAGGGACTTTAAACTTCACTCAGATCCACAAATGTCCTCCCAACCTGCAGTTTTAAGTTGAATTAATTAATATTATGTTATGCAGGATGAATTTAGATCTGACCCCGACAAACAAATGAACAGATTTGTAGTTGCTATGTCAGTAATAAAGGCATGGAGATAAGTGGTACTGCTAGAGCAGTGTTTCTCATATGGTGATGCGAGTACCTCAAGTGGTACTTTAGAGTACTGCAGGGGGTACCTGAGATTTTTTACAGCATGCATGATTCATAAAAATATGAGTTAAATAAAAAATGTACATGAAAATTTGATAAACAATGTTTTATATTCAGTATCCCTACTTTCAATGCAATCGTTAACTGGTGTAAACTGTCGACTGCAGCTACAAATGCAATCACATTCACGGTACGTTTTGGGCTGTCAGGGGGTAAATAATATTTCAGAGGGGGTACAATATTGAAAAAAGTTTGAGAACCACTGTATTGTGAAAGTTATATCATCATTGCTAGTACTAGTACTGATATTTTTATTAATATCACTTGTAATAGTACTAGTAGTAATGGTGATAGAGAAAGTATTGGCAACAGTAGATAGTAATAGCACTAGTGGTAGTAGGAATGAAGTATATTTTTCCTATTATCACTGTCCCATTAAAACAATGTACTTAAAATGTTGGTGATTTTGATATTTTTCAAGGAAACTAAAATATGAACTGTTTCTTTATAGTTTGAGAAAATACTCCTACTTCTTAAGCGAAATAAACCTTTATAAAAGTGGAAGTGTATGACATACATGCAGAGCTTTTGTGTATTCGAGGCATCCCATCGCTTCCCCATTTAAAAAAATAAATAAAAAAACGGCAACAGTAATCACTGTGCGTTTCACCTGCATGGGACGTTGCTCACCTCAATCTGTGCACGGAGGCCATCGCACTCCTTTTTCAGTGCATCCATTTCAGCTTTCTCAGCTGCCATTGCGGTGGTTGTTTGGGGATGTTAACTGACGGAAAAAAGAAACTGTCAATCTGGAATAAAAGAGAGAAAAAGAGAGGATGTGAATAAAGAGTAAAAAAACAAACAATGAAATGTGTTAGTTATGTCAAGTATTGACAAGTCAGCGCCACAACTCCTGAAGGAATTCACCGCCTCCGGCAATATTGCTGTCAAACTCAATATTACTGTCAAACTGCCTTACATTACAGCCCAGTGCAGGTACACAGACATCCACTGACCAGGCTGTGCATCGCTCAGTGACCCAGATACCTTGATCTGGAACACTCAGGTTGCTGTTACACCATCAAGTCTAGATTAGACACACACTTGACGGATGTAATCCCTTCCTAAACCAAAGTTGTAATACAGTTAGCTCTCATGCTGGTCCAGCTATGATGGGCAGAGTAAGAAGGGAGAGAGAGAGAGAGAGAGAGAGAGAGAGAGAGAGAGATGAAGAAGAATAAGAGGGACAAAGAAATGACAACGTGAGGGAAAAGCAGTGTTCATAGAAGGGAATAAATAAAAGAAAAAACAAAGGCTCAACGGAAAGATTCTAGAAAGAATAGCAGAGACAGGACAAGAAAATAATATGTTATGAAGGAAAGAAGCAAAGGAGGGAAAGGAGTGAAGAAGGGAGCTAAACCCAGACTTTATCTCAATGTATAAAACTACACTTAACACATGCAGCATGTGATGTTAAAGCATTCCCTGAACTGTATCAGTACATTGCTGAAGTTTCAATGTTCAATATCAGAGTTGAGATTAATCAAAAATCACCAGAAAATCCAGAAAATCTCCTCTTTATTTTATTAACTTTATTACTTTATCGTCCTGCACCAAGCCACTTCCTTGTATGTGCAAATGCACTTGGCAATAAATCGTTTCTGATTCAGATTTCACTCAAGGAATTTATGACCAGCTCATCTTTTGGGATTAGCTTCTCATTTTCAGAGATCCAAAGTATTTTTTTTACTAGCTAACTAAGTAACATTATCTTTGTAAGGTCAACTGGTTAGCTTGGACCCAGACCAATGTACATGGACCTCAACGATTATATAATTTACAGTCGCTGACATCAGGCAACAGCAAAGAGAGAAGCGTCGAATGGCTGCGTTTCTAGACCTTTTACTCCGGGTATTAAATGTCCTCCCTGTCTTTTCAAACACACCGGTTCCTTTACTTCAACATCATTCTCATTTCAAGCCCTGCGTGCAGAAGTTAAGTGTTTGTGCCTAATTCTAATATTGTAATAGGATAGTGTCGCCTGATTTATTTAACCCCAACAACCTCCGTGCACAATTCTACTTAATGGCAAGAAAGTCTTTCAAAGCTTAAACTCTGCACTGATGATATTATTGTTGATGCTAAATAATGGAAATTCCAAGAGTATCATTCAATGAATGGTTGATAAAATGCAAAAATGTACTATGTTGGTTACAGAAAATTATTTCAACCACTTGTGACCTAAATGCTCTATGCAACAGTTTCTACCCTCTCTCTTATAATTACGCTTAAACATTACTAATTTACCAAGGTAAAAATAATAATGATATAATATGGTAATTCAACGTGGCAGTTTGTGCGGACACAAGTCAGACAGGGAAAAATAAAAACTTTAATTATGAACAATAAGGAAATTAACCATCAAGCAGAAATGCCAGACTTTCCCGGGTTCCAGCTTCTCAAATGCTTTGGATTTGCAACTTTTCTCCCTTTTATATCATCATAGATCTGATATTTTCAGGTTTTAAAAAATGTTCAGTGGACTTTAAGATGTCATCTCGGCAAATTGTGACATTTTCCACTGTTTTATGACATTTTCATAGACTGAACATTTAATAGATTATTGGAAAAATCTATCAAAAGAATAATTAAGAATGTAAAGCTGCAGCCCGACACATGCGCCTTGCACAATGCAATCAAAGGATCAATTTAACAGGAGAAATGAAGGATCAGGATGAGGCCGACATGCAGCCTGTGACAGGATGCAGGGTGGAGGACATGGGAGGGGCAGTGGTGGGTTGCTACAGGGCTTTAAATCCGGAGCAGGAGATCTTAAAGGAAGCTTTACCGGTCAAATCTCCTGTCATCCGATTACTGACTGCTCTTTACCCCGGGATCAGCGACACAGGGAGGGAGGGAGATGTGGAGTCTCTGTTATAGTCAAACATCAGCAGCTCCTCCTCTACGGTATCGTTCTCTTATTTGATGGTGCGTGTTTGCGCTCACTCATACAAAAGTTTCTACTCTCAAGTGAAAAAGTTTTCCAGAAGAATTCCCAAAACAATTGAAAAAGTGCATCAGTACGAAACAAAACCCTGTTTCGCAATAGTAACGCAAGCAACATCAAACCTGCAGCATAGAAATCTGCTAGCCTGAGTGAGCTGGAGGAGGTCTGGCCCTGTGCGATAGATCAGGCTGCAGCTTACTGCTGACACACCTGAGGAACCAATCCTCTTTGGCAGCTTCCCCACAATCCAAAGATCACCTTCAGAGGGTTTAAGGAATCATTACTTTGGATGCAATCGGGCACTGGACCGATTCTATTGCTCTTCAAGAAACCGATGCTTCAAGATGCCTCAAACAAAAAGTATCAGGAGCCTTGTAGAGTGGAGAAGCCTTCTCGCGCTGGTTTTTATGAAACAACTCAGAAGTGAGCATGGGAGGAAAGCTCATGCTTCTCCAAAAGCACTGCAACGTGCGTGTGCAGCTACATTATGTTAGCAGGAGCTCCACATATGGAAAATCCCCAATAACATAAATGACTCCCATAACTCTCCGGTGTTGCACGGTGAAGCAAAAGTCCACTTCCTGTTTGTTTTTTTTAATTCTCACAAAAGCAAAATAAATCCACTTCCTTTCTTTATAACCTCACAAACTTAGAGGACGCAGCTCCACAGCGTTTCGCCGCAGCTCCAAACGTTCTCCAGCAGCAGAGGAAGCACCTGAGGAGAGGAAGCGAAGAAGAAACTCACCTTTTTCCACACACAACGTGGTCAATTCTCTCCTCCAGACACCTCCGGCTCTGCGTTCCCCTTTGAGCTTTACAATCCCAGGGTGCACAACCTGCTCGCTGGCTCCTCCGACGCTCTCCCCCGGCAGACTGACAGCAGCTTACTTGTGAGAAACTCTCTCTTTCTCTCTCCCTTCCTCCACAGTGAAGAACAGATGAGGATTGGAGGGGATGAAGGAGATAAGGGATGAAGGGATAAAGCTCAAAGATGGAAATAGAGAGGGAAGGTAGAGGGAGAGAGGAAGACAGGGAGAGAGAGCACGGCGAGAGGAGGCAGGTAAACCGATTGGAGTGAGAAAAGGAGGTTATGAGGTTAAACGACAAGAGCAGTTGAAGAAATAAAAGAAGAAGGCAGGAGGCGAAAGGGAACAGCTGGAGGTGAAATGTGAGAATATGAGAGAGGAGACAAAAGATTGTGCAGGTTTGCAGATAAACTACACCTGTTGCACTTGAAAATTAGGCACAGAGGGAAGGAAACTGACACATCAGCCGCGCGCCTAATTAAATATGAAAGAAAACGTAAAAAAAAATAATTTGCAACCACTTATTCATCAATTTGAGAAATAATTTTAATTTCTTCAGTTCACTTGATTTTCAGCATGTGTCCTGGCCGTGTCCTATGACAACAGAGAGGTGACATTGTACTCTGATTCCTGGCATTGCAGTGCATGTGTTCTGTCAGGATGCAGGAGCGGGGATGGATAGTCTGGGGCGGAGGTTGACATGGGTGAATTGGTTTGTCAGAGCTAATGAGCTGAGCCCGGTTAATCAGGGACTAATGGGATATCCGGGGACGGGCAATCTCGTTAGGGAATTAGAGCAGGTCAGGCTGAACATGCGTCACACCTGACACACAGCGAAGGCAGGGAACTCAAGTGGATCAAGAGTCAAATGCAGAGTTTTTGCCTCAGAATAAGACGAGAGGTCTTTGAAAAAAATGTGGCAACTGCTTTTTCAAACTATAATTCAAAATTGAAAGCGATAGTGGGACGAGCCATACTTACTTTTATCAGGCCGAATTTTCTCCTCCACATTGGGTTCATGAAATGGTCAAAGCGGAGGAGGTCAGATATATTTGGATGCCGGCAGTGAGGCAGGACAGGAGGGAGGTTTTGAGTCGATCCATGACAGGAAGTTGAGCAGGTATTGCTCTCCAATGAGAGATGATGTCTTTGGTCCGCCCCCCCCCCCCCCCCACCCCCCTCCTCCTTGACATCTTGTAATCTGACTTTTGGCTTGAGGGGAGATTTTACTTTTTTCCGTCTTCTTCTAGGAAAGGTGGGTGTCCGGGGAACGCCACACAATATGTGTGATATCAATTACGTCCCCAAAGGAATCGTTAATCCCCCCCACCCCATCCATATGGACCCTGTTACAGTTTGTACACAATGATGACGTACGTGAGTGTGCACACTTTTTGTCAACGGAACGACGACGGCGTGCAACAGCTTGTCAAGCTATGTGAGGGCATTAAGATGGCGAATGCAACGTAAACAAGTTGACTTTCCAGATCCGTGTGCTGTTAGTGAGAGAGTAGAATACACATTAGCAAGGAGCCCGATATTTAGTGAACAGATATAAACTTGTATTTGGTGGTGAAACCTAGCGTGTGAGCCGAATGCGTCCGTGGTTGCTCTTATAGTGAAAGTAAAAGTCTTCAATCAATTAAGAGATTCATACTCATCTGTGTTTTTTGGCTACGCCAACCATTTAAGTAAGTTACTATGAGCAACCAGGCTGAAAGTCACCAGTTAACACGGTCACTGGTCAAACTGAAACACTTGTTTCTCTGAAACGGTCCTGATCCTGTCTGAATCCTGCAGAACTTGAGTCCGCTGCTGGAATATTGATTCTGACATCAACCAGATATTTGATGCTCACAACCATTTTAACGCTTAAGTTTACGAACTCGTCTGGCTTGATGAGGCAAAACGCCATTTCCGCATTGGTATCTTGAGGCAGCAGAAGGAGATTGTGCCATTGACATACAAAAACCTGGTCCAAAGTAAACGATCCAGTATTTGTTGTCCAAAGTCCAAAAATAAAAATGTATTTGTATCCTACAATAACGTTTTAAAGGGAAATGTATTCTCTCCCAGATTACGGTTGCAGTCTTGAACACGTGGTTGACATTGTGAATTGAAACAAAACTAAATAAAAATGAAGAGAAATTTCTTGGTTATGTTTAGGCAACAAAACGACTTGGTTGGGTTTCGTAAAACATCAATAAAATAGAATAAGTACATTTGTTCAGTCGACATTGTCTTTTGGTTTCACACCAGACATGGACAGTCCTGTGTTGGCCAATACATCCACCCGGTCCTCCTGCTTAGGTTGAGTACCGCAGAGTATAATTAGAAATGTATTTGAAATATGTAAAAAACGCAATCCGGGAGAAAATAAGAAACAATGCAGTTTTGTTGTATAGTAAATAACATTTTTAGATGTCGAGGAGACTGTTTGTACAAATATAGCTGGAGAGACATGACATGAGTTCTGAGTTGTGTTTGTGTCCACCAGATGGACTTCAGTCTAATATTCACTTGTTGTTTTAGCTCTGGTTTGGTCTCTACCAATTCCTGTATGAAATATCTGTCGATGCATTAAGAGCGATAAAGTCCGTACAGGGAGGAGGTCAGGCTGGATGGGTGGGTCCATAAACACCAGACTTTCACCCAGAAGGCTGCTGCTTGTGTCCCTGGTTGTAACCCTAACCCTAAAACCAGAAGTTAGTAATGACTTAGTTGTATCGCCACTTCTGTAGCTATAACAACCGAAACCTAACCACGTAGTTCTGTTGCCTAAACGCTGCAGGAGAACTGTTTGTGTTGCGGGACGTTCGTAGATGAACACATGAAAACTAACAAAATAACTTTTTGTAAGACATCAGAAAAGTTGTAAGAGGAAACGAGTTCTGCAGTTTGCGCTCGTCAGGACACTGAAAACGCCGACGTGGTCTTCAGCCGATATCAAGATTTCCAAAAGAAAACTTTTCAGATGAGCCTAATCGCCCCCGGTTGACAGCTCGCCAGTTGGCTGTTTGTCGTAAGACGTGAAACACTCGGGAAATGTCAACCCCTCTGCTCTCCCGGGCAACGTTGCCTCATTACTACACTGCAGCTCTAAGCCACAAGTCTCGTCCTCATTGGCTGAAGATCCTGCTAATCCAGCGTTTGACCTCGTGCTTCATGCTGACATCATCAGTGGGGTTTGATGGCCTCCTCTAAGGGGGACTTTAGGAGTAAGCTTGACCTCGCGACATGTCTTTTTTTAGCAATTGACGCAACAGGTTTTTAGAGCGCTGACATCATACAGCGACATACACTGTCCTAAAGCAAGGCACCGACACTGATCTAACTTCCAGGCTCTGCATGTTGTCCAACATCCCATAGAATAAACTCAGTATTTAAAAAGTAAATGTTTAATGTATTCAGAATTTGTATACTGAAGTTGTGTTACACAATTCTTTAGGTATCGGATTAGGTTTCTTCATTTGAGTTCATTTGTGTGTGTGACTGTAAAGATACGTGTTCCACTCTCTTCTTCTTTTATGAAATTATACATAAGACAAAAGCGTGAAAGTTTGCGCATCAAATAAAATGTTCTGCACGAGTCACCGTTTGTCTTATATATTTATTTGTGTGCAATTTTTGATTTGCACAAAACCAAACAATCATATTTTTTACTTTCAAATAATCAGCTTCACGTTGTTCAATCGTCTTTCATCATTAAAAAAAATGTATCTGAACACCGTATATATTTATTCCCTGTATGAGAGCTGCTGTTTATTGAAAAACCCTGACAGCTCAGATGCTTAAGAAATATTTACAACAATTCACTTATGTTATTTATATCAATACAAATTCTTATTTTTCAATGTAATTCATGGACAATCCTTGAAATAAAACACATATTTTTAAACTTACATGATATTTACTGGAGACAGTATGAGTGATTGTAGCTATTTAATTATTTGAGCACCACGTAGAAGTTTTTGTCTATTTTCTGCATTTTCTGTCGTTTATGCTTCTTTTCCTGAAACTGAAACTAAAAACTGGTCGGTTGTTTGATTTGTTGAAGGGCCATTATTCGTCCACCCCCCCTGTCTCTCTCTAAGTGTCAGCCGGTAATCTGGGCTAATGAGCTGTGACAGAAGAGGGCTAGCTGACTTCCTGATAACTCGCTGTGGTTAACGAGCTCAGGAGGGAAGAAGGAATACAAACCGTGCACAAAACAAACCCCACTCCACATTTGACACTCTTAGCCCACTTTTGCAAGACAGGAAGTGGACGAGATGAAGACAATATGTCGGGCTTTCAGTCCAGAGAAGAAGCGACGAAACCGCAAAAGATCCCCGTTTCTATTTAATGTGAAGTGTATTCGTTTATTCTTACCAATTGTCTGTGTTGTTTTACTTTGTGTATTTTTGTTCTGCTTCATTTTTTGAAAAATAAAGTTCTATTCGATTTGGTTTGGCTGAAACATGTTTGATACATATTGAATACATTCTTAAATGGAACTACATTGCTTTCCAAAGTTTTCTCATAATTGTTATTCTAAGATAAATACCAGTTATAGTCTCATGTAAATTTATATTTGTTCTTGTACAGCAGCTGGAGGAGAGTTAATCAGAAGGTTAACATATTATTTTTTCTTTTAATGTTTGTCAAAGATATTTTACATTTTCTTTCCAAAACTCAGACATTTATTCTGATGACCTTGTATATGTCTTTTTGATTAAAAAAAATGCAAATGAAAGATTCCTTTCTTACTTTTATGGACCAAAATTGAAACTTAAGTACAGCAGGAGGAAATACCTCACATGACTTCACCATGAAGCATTTAACTGCTTTAATTGCCCTTCCATTCTGCTATCTTCACATTATATATTCAACAGATGGACTGCTTGTGTTAGTAGTGCCACCTGCTGGGCAACAACAACAACAACAACAAGGATGATATCTGCTTCAGTTGATGAGAGCGGCGTAAAGACGCGAGTTGTAACACCAAAGAGAAATCTTTCCCACCACACATAGTACTCTGACTCATTGTTCATATACATTAATAAAATACAAGTGACGTGAGACATTAAGATACAAAACAATTATCACTATTATTTATTTACAAGATCCACAGGACATATTTCTGCATAATTTCAAATATTTGATTCACGTTACATTCAAATCTAAAACAAAAGAAAAAACAAAAGTATGAACACTTTGACATCTGAAAGTGCATCAAATTCAAATCGATCGTTCTTACTTCTCACTTCATCACACACAGTTACCATCATGACACGTGTACAGTAACATACATCTATTGTAAACACTATTCATCGCTAAAAAAAAGTTAATTTAATATGTAAAAAAAAATAAAAGAGAACATTTATAATTATCTTGAATCCCTGATCTGTTAAACAAAAACAAAAAACGAATCACGTAAAAAAATACGATATTGTTTATGTCGTATAAGGCAAAGAAACAAAAGTAAAACCACAACAATGGAAGTCCTTTGGCAACATAAAGCCACAGAAGCAACACAGCACAGCATTCAAGGAGGTTCTCTAGTTATGATCTGATACTTGATGATGGATCATTTCAGCGTCTTTTTGGGAGAATATTAATGAAAAGTTGTATTTTTCAGCCCTGATAACTGCCTTCAGTCTTCCTCTCATTCAGCAACATCCATCTTCAAGTAAACTTCATGAAAAACATTTTTTTCCTGCTGATCTTGTTGCCTCGAAACTCTTCAGTTAAAAACATCATAACTGGACTTTTTTAACTTGACGTGATGTGAAGTTCTACAATCTAAATGTCTATTTTTGTGTTTATTTAATATATTTCTAAAGACCTAAAAAGGAATAGTCCAATAATAATCTCATAAGAGTTTCTTTAAAGATGCAATGAGTAAAATTTGGCCACATGCTCAAAATATATAAGGGGCCAGCATTTCACCTCAGGGTCCTTACAATCTCAATTTACAGTCTTAGTCTCCTCATATTGGACTGAGGACAGACTGGACGCTACAGTGACTCACTATCGCCTCTCAAGGTTACAAGTGGTACTACAGGCAAGACCGGACGGGCCGGGGCTAGCTGGTTTGCATGCTAATTTCAATAGCTATCTATACATAGACGTCAACACCGAAACCTCTTCCCGTTTTGTTGAGGATGTTAGCTAATTATTTTGAATGTTTTTACCAAAAATTCTGAACAGATCTTACACATTACATCTTTAAATGCTGATATTCATCATACGAATATTTGAAGGTTAAAAACAGTATGAAGAAGTCATGAAAACAAAATGTGCAGTAATCGCTGCAGAGTACGGCTACTTTTAATTATCTCCATGACTACTGTAAACCCATTTTTAATAAGTCTTTTAACCAGTGCTTTTGATACAACCTTAAATATTGGACTGCATTGGGTCTGTTTTTAAGTTGCGTTCATGCACACGGCTGACAAACTATCTCAGTGGGGTATGGCGGTGCTGGCGCCGGCGACCATCTCTTTCTCACAGATGAAGGGCCAGTACATGGAGCAGGGGGCGTCGTACCAGCTCCGGACCGCCACTCGCTCCAACACGCGTGTCTTCACAATGTAGCCACAGTCCTCGTCGATGTGGTTGTTGGGCTCGCCGACCTCCCAAAAACTGCAGTTAGTAGAGGAGGAAAAAGAAAATCACCTCGGTCAACAATATACAGTATTCAAAGGCAGAGTAGAATGTGTCTGTTGCGGTTTGTAAACACGATATTCAAAGTCGCCCTGACTGTGGTTAGGGTGCCAGCGGGTAAGAGCCAAGGCCAGATTCAATCTAATTTTGAACTAGCTTTGCCCGCTTGGCGTTTAGCCTCATTTTATTGGCGCCATTTTTGTAGCTTCCTCTTGGATGCGCGCTTACAATCTGTAACCCTGTCGAACGTATTTTATTGGGGTCCAGAAACATCTTGAACGTAGCAAAATTAGAAAAGAGGGCAGAGTCTCTGCAGACAACGCTGCACACATCTAGTGGGTCATAAGCAAATAATAAGGTGATTGAACGAGTCTAAACGTATAAAGATCCGAGAAGATAATCTGTCCGTTAAACATATCGAGTGTCTTACAAATGAGAATTTTTCCAAGTTAGGTGTAAATTACAGACACTTTTCTTTTCTTTTTATTTTGCTGTAAGCAAAATTATATAAATCAAGTGATGGATATTTCAGCAATTGATTATGGTAATGTTTTATATGCATGTAAATTCATTTTCTTTGATAAGGATTTGTCTCTGATTCGGGTTTCTGAACACATCCTTCGAATGTTGAATGAATGAAATAAAATGAATGAAAGTTGGTTTGTCCAACTTATACAACTGTAGAATGAAACATTGGTACATTTTTCTCTGTAAGGCCACAGTACAGAAACGGCCTTCTTATCTATGTTCTTTACTAACGTCAAAAACTATCAGCAGCTGCAACCTGCGATCATGCGGACAAATTATGTTCACAATCCTTTGAACGTTTTTGGTAAAAGGGCTTTTAAAGTTTTTAGACACTCATCTTTGTGTTAGCTCCATTTTGAACTGGATTACTTCATAAGCATGGAAGATTTTAAAAACAGGATTAATGATCATTTAAGCATTAAATGTACTGGTAGTGATTCTAAACTACAATTCTTTGGTTGATGCGATTCGCTGGCTTGTCTGATGTCTCTTTTAGGGAAAAATATGTTTTTATGTTGTTTTTAACTCTTTGCTGTTTTGTTTTCAAGTCGGTTGTATCTGCGCTTTTATGTGTTTTTATGTACGCTTTCATCTTTACAACCTTGTTCAAGAGATCTAAAATCTCAATGTGATGATCCTGGATAAACTGAGTTTTGAGTTAAACTCATGACTCAATTAATCTTTCTAATTTATTCCCAGAAAAGCTTTCGGGATATAAACATAAAAGTTGCAGCCAGCGTAAAAAAGTGGTTAAAGGTTGAAGTTCAAACGTGAAATCACCCAGCAGAGCTGAGCCAAAACTACATGAGGAAAAAATAAAGAACATCTTAGCAGGAAAAGAGGAAGGAAAGGAATGTAGGGGGCAAAAGAGGAATGACAAAGGGTTAGTCATTTTCAAAATGAGGAAGAGAAATCAGATGTTTATTAGAAAATATGTTGAGTTGACACAAGATGGAAAAGAAAATATTAAAACCGACCAAAAGACAGATGACTTTTCGTTTTAAAGCAAAATGTATTTTTTCCACAGTTTCTTCAGGCTCTGACTCATTTGTTTTTCATCCGAGGTCAGAGGTCAGGGTCACCTGCCGTGAAGCTCCCTGCAGCCGTTTAACAGCAGTTACATAACGCTGCTCTGAGCTTACCCTGGCCTCCCTCCAGCTGTTACCTGACATCTGGAACAACCTTTAACTAATTTATGTACTTAACATATATGCTCCACTGTTAATTTACATTTGAATAAGATAAATAGGTTAATATAACTAAATATTACTATAAGATTCAGGTTAAAACAATTGTAAAAAGGGCCCGAGGGGATGTCTTCAAGTTGTTTTATGTACAACCAGCAGTCCAAAACCCCCAAATATTCAATTTACAATGACGATAACACAATAAAACAGGCCAGCCGTCATCAAGAGAGTTGGAAATGCAATTAAATGTTTAAATGTGGGGATACAGTGCACATTTTTAGACTGTCTCTCCTGGAGGATATTCATTGCGTTGTCCACACGAAAAGTGATAAAAAAAGTTATCTTGAGAGATCGACTGTTTCAGAAACTTGACATTTGAAAAATAAAAAAAATAAGGATCACACTGGTTTCAATCCAGCAATAGTTTTAAAGAAGTATACTTTTCCATAGCGTGAGTCCAGACCTTTGAATCGGCCCTGACAGTTCTGTCTTTGGAGTCCAGGAACATCACTTCTTACATTTTACCTTCCTTTCTTCCTTCTTTCCTTTTTTTTTTTTTTTATTTACTCCCAAAAGGGATGACTTTCCAGTGAAACAGGAAGTATTGCGTTGAAGTTTGCACTTAACCTTTTCCCTCCGCTGGCTACACCTTCCCTTCTCGCCACCTGACTCTTTCCATTTGGCCTCGTTAAGTGTGAACCAGTCCAACAACCGTCACAGTGCGGCTTGCAGGCCGAAACCTGTGCCAAAGTCTGCAGCTATGCGTGAGGTCAGTGTTCGACAGAGGTTCAATGGTTAGTCAATGTGCGTGTGGTTGTTTGTTCAGCTATGTGTGAATCACAGACAGTCTGGAGCCACAGGAGTGAATTCACAGTTTGGGCAGAAATTAACTGTAACTCCACAAATCTACCAACAGAGACTCAGTCCTCCGTGTGTCTTTCAAGGCCACTTTCATCTCCTGTATCTTTTTTTAATACCTGCTGAAGTTCCTCATATTAAATAATACAAGAATGAGTGAAAAACTTTTGTTTATTGTACACTTTTGTATGCAATGCAGTCTTTAGTAGTAGCTTCAGTAGTCATGAAAGACTGGATAAGGCCGTAGTAGCGACCACCTTGTAGCCCCGCCCTAAAGCATCCCCTGCTTTATGGTCTGTTTGACTCTAAATGGACCATAATTTACTAAATGAACATCATGCTGTATTGAAGAAGACTTGAAACTAGAGATTGAGACATAAACTCATGTTTACAATGTTTACTGGGGGAATAAATCAAGAGAGAAGTAGAGTCATTTCCTCATAGATTTCTATGGTAAATGGTAAATGGACCAGTTGTATAGTGCTTTTCTAGTCTTCCGACTACTCAAAGCCCTTTCACACTACTTGTCATCATTCACCCATTCGCACCCATTCATGCACTGATGGGAGGAGCTACCATGCAAGGTGCCATCTGCCCATCAGGACTAACTAACATTCAGACAACATTCACACTGTAGGCACAGCTACGGGAGCAATTTGGGGTTAATTACGAACCACCGATCCTCTGATTAAAGGATGACCCTGCCGAGCCCCCATACATACAATATATACAACCAGAGGAGTCGCCCCCTGATGGACATTAGAGAGAATGCAAGTTTAAGACACTTTTCCGCCTTGTTAGAAGGCGAGATGAGTCGTGACAAAAAGTGAACCTACCCTCCGACCAGCGGGGAGCCATCCACCCATTTCCACTGATCCTCTGTGTGCTCGTCACTGATCCCAAACCAGAAGGCGTTCCAGTGGCCTCTGGGAAGTTGATCCCACAGAAACGTCTGAGAGGAAACACACACACAAAGGAGATGTTGAAGTGCATTCAAGGAACACATTCATCACTGGTTGTTTTTGTACAGCAGACATTTGATCACAAACTTATCACCAGACAAGATGTTGACATTGGACGACTCAAAAGCCCAAATTCTGTTAAATGATAGTGTTTTTGTAAATAATTAGGTTGGTGATAATCTACTGTCTTTCATATTGCAACTAATCCAGAAAAGAGACAGTGAATGTATCTGCTAACAGTGTTGTGTGAGTATCAAAGCCTGATATATCTTCTTCCTCTGAGCCATAGCAACCCATTAAGAAAACCACTAGACTTAACTTCCGATAATCCAAACTACTGTTAATGACACTTGTACATTGAGTCTGGAAGAGGGAGGTTTTCCAGCCATGAATGTAAGACAGACTTTTAAATGATCTTCTAGATATTCGGTATTTACATCCTTTGAGATATTTATTTAAGGAAGCAATTATCCACTTCATAAAACAACCTTCAACACATTATTCTGGCAATAGGGCTAGAAAATGTGGGTTACACCTGCTGATTTTAAGGGAAAGCTGACAAGTGGTATTCATGTCTTCTCTGAGCCTCTTTCAGTTATTATCTTGAATATATATAACGCAGCACTATCCGCTCTGTGTCCACGATACAAGGCAGGTAGACAGAGAAGCACCGGGGTAATCGGCCAATCAATCGTCTTTTTCCTGCTCCAAAGCATCATTATTCTATCGGCCTTTAAAAATCAACTGCCTGCCGACCTATTCCACTAACGCTGGTAAAGTCACTTTCCCCAAAAGCAGCTGGAAGCTGTGGAGAATGAAGCCGCTCTGCTTGATACGACACTTTGTTCTGTAAGAGACTCACTGAAAATAAACTCCTAACGAACGCGAAACCTGAGGGCGTTCCTCTGGACACGCGTCGGCATTGCGATCGTCGCGTTGCGACCACGCAGCTCGCGTGGCACACCGTACCTGCTCCTCCGCCGTGTGGATGATGGCCAGGTGACCTCCTTTGCTCTCGCAGTACGACTGGCTCTCGGGCCAGTCCCTCGTGGTTCTGGAGATGAAGTAACAGCTGTTGTTGAAGAGATGCCAGTCCACGGGGCAGACGATGGGGGCCTTCGTGGTGGGTTTGATCACCTCAGGAGCTGATGGACGAGAAAGATTAGGCGTCCGAGGATGCATGTGATATAAAAAGCACCCATAAACATATATGGAGCCGTCTACCTTTAGTGGTTATCTTGGGTTCCAGTTTGGCCAGAAGCTCGTCCTTCTCTTTCTGCAGCTGTTTTTTCTCCTCCTGCAGTTTGCTGATGGAGGCGGTAAGAGCCGAAAAGGCTGCGTCCTGCGTCTGCTTCTGCGTCTCTGAGGTCGCTTCTCCATCTGTCTGTGGTTTGTTCTTGTCTGCGGATTATAAATCAACTTAAAGATCACTTAAGAGGAACATCTTGGGAAAAAAAGATAAGTCTAAAAGTTCAGGATCACACGAGACGAGACTTAAGTGCAACACACAGATGTATTTTTTTTATTATTTGGTGCTTTAAGCTAAAAGTTGACCTGAAGGAGTGTTTTTATTTGTAATTTACAGATTTCTTATTTACTTATTTAAAAAATACAGCATTGAAATACACATGCATAGAGATAGAAGACTAACTGCTTTTACTTGGAGATATACTGACTACATCAAACTGTGGAAATATGAAGCTATACTTCTCAAATAAATCTGCTTCCCGAAAAAGTGCGAACGATGAATGTTGTTTCAACACCAGCCAGGATACAAATTACACAAGTCAACACCACTTAGTTAGGATTTAAGAAAATAAGTCTGCAAACTAAGTAAAAGGTAAAAGAGGTGACATAAGTAACGAAAAAACACCTCACAAACACAGATACTAGCCTAACTTTAAAATAAATCAATGGCATTTTGCGACTCTTTGAAAGTTCTGTGTTTGTTCACTTTTTATAATGATATATAACGTAACTTGCTTTTAGCGTTGCGTGTTGAAAAGCACGTCATTGCACGCTAAATGACTGAAGTAGTCTTTTTATTCATACATCATTTGGTGAGAGCGGAGGGAGATGTAGTCTATAACAATGCATTTAATTCCTCTCCTCCCTCATCTCAAGTTATTCATGCTGTTTTATGAGCACATCTCTGGTAAACACAAGATTTAAAGCGGTGCTTTTGTGTGATTCTTTGTATAATTATTCAGTTTTACAGATCTTTCAATTAAATCAATTAATCAACTAGTGGACAAAGAGTGTCTTCAGTTGATGACGTTCCTAATCGTAACATCATCCACACAGCATTTTTAATAGATTCTCATTGTGTCAAGTCATGATAATTATCTAAATTTACACAATTATAATAAATAAAAAAAAGTTTCACATCTTCTAGCCGGAGTGTGTTAATTTATCTGAGATTTAATTATCACATTTAAAAACATGTAAAGTCTTCACTTCACACTTCGTATCTCTTTGCCTCCGACGTCTCACTCTGGCTCAGCTGGCAGCAGTTTAGCTAACGAGCTCCTCAACCACAGAACTTTGACTATGTGGCTGTTTCAACATAACACGCACACACACACACACACACAGACACACACACACACACACACACACATATGCATCTAGTTCTGGCTGTTTCAACATAACAAGCACACACACACAGACACAGACACACACACACACACACACACACACACACACACACATGCATCTAGTTCTGGCTGTTTCAACATAACAAGCACACACACACACACATACACACACTTACACACACACACACACACATGCATCTAGTTCTGGCTGTTTCAACATAACAAGCACACACACACAGACACAGACACACACACACACACACACACACACACACACACACACACACACATGCATCTAGTTCATGCATCAAACATGCCTGAAAAGTCTGTGTTGCAATGCTCAAACCACTGCATCCTCTTTTTTTTCTGACATGAAACTGTACATTTTGAATAACAGGGAACACTGATGACGATCGCTTTGTGGTTTTTATTTGACATCGTTCTGTTTAGCCTCCCGAAATGTTCAGTAGTGCCTCCAGATTATCAACGGTGAACAAATGACTGTTTTGCATGTGGGAGAAATGTAACAACAGTTTCCTTGGGAAAAATTACAAAAGGAGCTTAAGATACTAGGTTTTTAATAGCTCCACATTAGCTCTCAAATAAAAAAAAAAATAATCTGACTACTTTAACATACTAACATGTGGAAATTTGCTCCATTGAAAGATATATAAAAAAGACATAAAGATGGTACAAAAAAGTATTTAAAAATATTTTCATGCCTTGAACAGAAACATTTGTTGTATTAAGGCCATTATAAGTAAAAAAAAAAAAAGGAAATACTAATAATTACTGAGCGGGGAGGGGGTATTCTGAGGAGAAACAGATAATTTCTGGGATTGAAGTCGTGAATTTATTAGAAAAAAGAACTGGATATTCGTGAGATTAAAGTGGCAAATTTAAGGGGAAAAAACATTCAAATTTGCGATACTATAAAATCCTAAATTCATGAGCAAAAATCTGGAATACTGGAGTGCAAAACTTTGGTAACGCCAGCCATGACTGAATTATGTTGCTCTTAAAGTTGTTTTATAAAGGCACGGACGCCCTACGAGAAAAGCGAAGGTCCTGTAAGATACAAATACATGTTTTCTTTCATGTTCTTTGAAGAAAACGAATAAATATAAATATTGTATAATTGAATAACTTCTGTGTTCGACTAAATAAAGATGTTTGTCTTTTATTTCAGCACAGCTAACAACACAATAAAAACCAACCAAAGACGTAAATTCCTCGTAAATTCCTTGTAAATTCCTCGTAAATTTACGACTTAAGTCTCGGGAATAGAGATTTTTTACTTGTCCCCGTCCCTTTAATTATTTATTTATTTTTACCTATACGATTGCCTTGATCCTCCTTCGTACTCAAACTATGTATGTGTTACTGTATTTACCTTTCCCCACACCAGTTTGCATTGTGTTTATCAGAAACTTTTGAGAAGCCTTTTTTTAAAACCTGCATGTTTATTTTCCTTTTTATTTACATCAACTTGCTGTTTTTTTGCACATTGCTACCTTTTATTACATTGCTGCCTCTAAATGTCTAGGCGTCCTCGGTGGTCTGCAAAAGAGTGTCTGATGTCACCCTCGTCCACGTGTTTGTTCTGGTTCACCACTAGTGGTCAGAAAACCTGCACAGGGTTGCTTTAATGTATTTTCTTTTTTTTTTTTACTTTAATGACGAACGTGATAAATGGAACGAAAATAAACAAGTATCTTGACAGTTTATGCACTCACAGTGTGCGGTGACGGCTATGATGGAGATCAGCAGGACGGCACACAGCGTAGCCAGGCAGATGGTGGCGAGGCGGTAGGTCCCGGGGCCGCTGGGCCTGGGGGCCAGTCTGACTGGGGAGACTGGGTGAGCTGGAAGTGGCAAGAGGGAAAGATTGTTTATCGATCGAATAACCCAAGTTTTCTGGATATTGCATACTGATACATTTAGAGATAAATAACCACGACATTGAGCCAGTTTAATGTGAATGTTAAAGGCGATGCAGGTTTATTTATACAGCACACTTCAGCAACAAGACAATTTAAAGTGCTTTACACAAGTTAAGAAGTCAAACAGGTCATAATTCTCTCTAATATCTATTTTATATTGCTGTGAATACATATCAACTGGATTTACTTTACCAAAAAAACAAATGTGACAATATTACATTTGAGCACATCATGATAACGTTATAATCTATCTTCGCCCAATACTCATTTCTACTGAACAGAGCCTGAACGCATCATAATGTAACTGAATGGAGCCACTGACGCTGGCCGTTAGCGGTGCTGCTAACGTTAACTCGCTCTCCTCCCGTCGAGTTCAACTCAGATGTGTTGTTCACAAAGTACCGTTGTCACGGATCGGCGAATAGAAAGCATCAATGTCTATCTCTTGATCTCATATCGACCCGATAACGATCGTCAGGGAAGATTTTTTTACACTATGATTGTCAAACTGTTTAATTAATAAACAATTTACTAGTTTGCACGTGTGTGTGTGTGTGTGTGTGTGTGTGTGTGTGTGTGTGTGTGTGTGTGTGTGGATCGGGTAGCGAGTGACACATGTTGTTTTTACTGTGTAGCCTAAAAGAGCTGATAAACGAGACGGCATCCTTCAATCAGAGGATCGGCAGTTCGATCCCCGGCTCCGCTAGTCCATGTTGATGTGTCCTTGGGCGAGACACTTAACCCCAAATGTCTCCCGTAGCTGTGCCTACGGTGTGTGAATGTTAGCTACTCCTGATGGGCAGGTGGCACCTTAGCCCCTCCCATCAGTGTGTGAATGGGTGAATGATGTCATCATGTAGTGTTAAAGAGCTTTGAGTGGTCGGAGGACTAGAAAAGCGCAATACAAGTACAGGTCCATTTGCTTATCGGGACCCGAAACAACTCTGGCTTTAAGAAAACTTTTTTTCATTGGCTATTTTCACGGCCTTCAGAGCTTCTTTGAAATCTGTTCAGACTTGTGAAAAAGCTGTCAGAGCAGTTCCTGGGGCGTTGGAGATTTGGCTGCACTACATTTATTATTGTTGTTGTTGTTAATCCAGAGTTGGCCAGACTCGATTTTGTCCACGAATCATGTTTTTTGTTACATTTGATCAATAAATGAAACGATGGAGCACTGATTCCAAATCCCAAGGAGGAGAGTTTGAGTGGAGTCTAAAGAATTGTGAATGCAAACGACACTTTGACCTCTCAGCCATTACTTAAATATCCTGAAAGGTCTTTAGAGATTACTAATATGAACGCTAACATCTGCATGCTAACATGCCCACAAGGACGAGTTCATTTGAACACTGTTGTGGTACTTTGTTTGGATTTTATGTCGTAATGAACTTTGTAATGTTTGCTCTTCGTAATGAACTTTGCACTTTTTGCACTTACTGTAAAGCACTTTGTAACTTTTGTTTTGAAACGTGCGCTGTACGTTCAGTTTAAAGCTGAGGAAAGATTAACCAGCTGTGATAATAAATTAAACGTTTACTCATTTTCAAACAGAAATACAATAAAAACTACTTGTTTCTGGCATTTAATAGACCAAACAACGAATCTATTAAGAGATCAAATAATCCTCAAATAATCATCCTTGATGATATAGTCATTACAAGCAGCCCTAGCAAGTATTATCATAATAAACAATTAATAAATAATTATTACTAGCAGCCCTAGCAAGTATTATCATAATAAACAATTAATAAATAATTATTACTAGCAGCCCTAGCAAGTATTATCATAATAAACAATTAATAAATAATCATTACTAGCAGCCCTAGCAAGTCTTATTATAATAAACAAGTAATAAATAATCATAATATAACCAAATACTACAAACAAAGGTGTTTAAAACTGACATTATGGTAAAACGATGTGGCTCACGTGTGTTTTGATTTGTGTGGTGAATCTAGTATTTTACACATCTTCAAAAAAAGCAGCGAGCATGAACTGAAAAAAAAAAGAAGTCAACAAGAGAGACCCAAATAAAAGTAACTCAAATATTAAGCTGCAAGAAAAAAACTATGAAATACTGTGTACTCTGTGGTGAGAGTACTCACCGCCGAGCCCCACATCTGGCCCGCGGTTCAGATCCTCATATGCGACCTCGTCGTCAATCAGTTTGGAGTACATCCCCTCACAGGCCAGCGAGCTCCCGGGTGTCGACATGACAGCAACAACAACAACAACAACAACAACAACAACAAAAAGTATTTTTGTTAAAAGTAAAACAAAAACAAAAAAGTTTCAATGTGCAGAGAAAGGAGAAACTAAACTCCCAGTGAAGCCCCTCCTCTCCCAGTTTCAACTGTCCATGAAAGCGTCTCTGGATGGAGTCAAGCCCCCAAGAGCAGCCCCAGATGTGTTCAGCTCATTCCTTTCAAAATAAAAGCCCCGACGATATTCTTTCCTATACTCCACTATTTCAATGACATGATATCATTATCTATTGTAAATTGTCCACAGCACTTTTTCCCCCTGCGCGTTTCTTTTAGGAAGAAGAAACTAAAACCAACGTCTGACCAGAATAAATGACCTGAGAATGAATGGATTTATTGGCGTCTGCCTACCAACATATTTCACTACGGAATAAAGTACTGTAAGAAACAACCATGCAAGCTTATTTCTTATCAAAACATGAAAATATGTAGCAGTAAAGTCATCCAAAGAAAGAAAAAAAAAAAGATTATTATTATTATTATTTTAGGAAAGATGCAGTTAATTTGCATAATGTGTGAAATAATGCATGTATTCAAAATACACTGAGAAAACTAGTGTCCATTGTGTTTGTTCTCGTTGTCTAAGAACAAAGGGCTTAAAAACAGCAAGTCTATTTGAACACGCTCCATGTGTTGGGCTTTTATTTTGAAGGCAAAGCGGTGTCATTATCCGGTCACGTTGCGGTTTATTACGTCACATGATTTACGGTAAAAAAAAAAAAAAAAAAAAAAAAAAAAAAAATAGACCACTGCAGTTCTCCAACATTTTGGGGGTGATGAATAGAAAAAAATAGATGTGATGAATTTGATTGCAGATTAAAATAATAGTAAAAAGTGTTGTAAATCAAGTTTTCTCATGGGGCTCAACTTTATTTGTATTGATGCCAGCAGCATGGAGTGAGATATCTCAACAACTATTGTATTGATCATGTTGTACATGTTCCCAAGAATAACTGTGCTGATCGCCTGACTTCTCATTTGGCATCAGGTCCCATTTTTCATTTGTTCAATTTGTACTTTTTTGTTCAGTAAATATTTGAAAAACAAACGTCATTCCCACCAGTCGAGACTAAACCTTGTATTTAGTGCTAATTAGCAAATGTTTACATGTTAATGTGCTACAGTGTAAAACAACAACAACAACATATTTTATAGGAAAGTTTGTGTTTTGGTCGAATTTGATTTGAATTTTGAGTGAACAGCATTGAAAAAATTATTCAAAACCAAAGAAGTTGAAGTATTTATGGCTCTTTTAACTTTAGAATTTCATTAATCAATATTTAATGTTGTCATTCTCTCACTCACTATATTGATTTGTCTTCTGCAGGAGGCCGAGTCCTTTCTGCTGGCTCTCAGAGGTATGAGGTGTTCAGACCTGGTTCCATCTACTTCACAGCTGCCAACCAGCAGTACCAGGTATTGAAGAGCGCCCCCCTTCAGCCCCATGGCCATATGTGAGTATTGCACCTGCAGTAGATAATAGTGACATAATAATGATAAATAACAGACCTAAAAGTTCAGATAATTGAATAGAACACAAGACATAAAAGCTGTAATTCCTTACTATTGTACATACTGTATGTGTAAACATAATAAATAGCAGATTTAAATTAATGGAGTTCTTTTTAGTGAGTTCCAGTTGTTTAAATTCTCACCTCGCTGCAGTGATGGAGAAGTGTATTCAGTCAAACGCTGCTTCTCAGCCTGGTGGTAAGATTCCGTTAACTATTTTATAGCTTTAAATCTCTTTTGTTGTTGTTGTTGTTGTTGTTTTTGTTATGCCTTCCTGTTCCTGGGTAGAGTTTATAATTATGCTTCTTTGTACATTGTTTGTATTGTTATTACAAATTATCACAGAATCCAGTAAAAAAAGTCGGTGAGTTCCAAAAAAAAACAACTTAATTGGTGAATTAGACAAAAAAAGACAAAGAAGACATACGTTTTTAGTTGATGTCCTTATTTTCCTGTTATTTGGGAAACAAGGTCATTAAATATGAAATAGACACAGAGTGAAGATGAAGGTCTCTGAAGCTACAAATGAGATTTGGATCTGGTCTGAAAAAAAAAGTGAATTTCCCAAACTGCTGTCCTGCTTCTGTAACCAACAAAGCTTCACCTGAACATGAAGTAATGTCGCTTTTGCACCAGGAGATGTCACCATTAAATAATATATTAAACTTTGAAACTCCAGTGATCACATGGTCCAAAAGGGATTAATATGTGCTGCAGAGTGAAACTACCACAGACCACAATGTTACTTTTACAGTAAGAATCAGAAGATGGTTTCTGTTCCCTTTTTTTTCAGTTTATCCACCTCCATCTGTACCGACTCTTCACACACGGCCTGCTAGGTTGAACGCTTTATTTTGTTAATCAGAGATACAATAATATTAAACCTTCTCAGGAATAATCCAAAAAGGTTTCATGTGCAATTCATGCAAAATTAAAAATAAAATAAAAAGTAGAACAAAACTTTGCTGTACATATGCAAGAGGAGTGAGTGCAGCAAGAAGACCTGATTTGATCATTGATCAGATGAAGGGACTGAAATAAGTAAAGATGAGGATATTATGATGTATAAAAAGACATTGTCTGCAAAAAAGCTGATTTCATAATGTGTGACTCTGAAATAAGAAGTGCGAGATTTTGGTGCATTTGTTGATAGATCAAACTAGAGGGTCAATTTACAAGTTTCAATAAATCATGGAGATATATATTTTTACCAGTGTACTGGATCTTTGTATTACTAAGTCTATTTGTATTAATGCAAATGTAAACTTATCATAAGAGATACAGGAGGTGAAGTGTGAAGTCTGTTCTATGAAATGAACTAGATGTGTGTGTGTGTGTGTGTGTGTGTGTGTGTGTGTGTGTGTGTGTGTGTGTGTGTGTGTGTGTGTGTGTCTTCAGTGAAGTGTATCAGTCTCTTCAGTTTCTGTTCAGTCTGACTGAGGGAGGTTTTTGTACGACGCTTTTTCACTGTGTGAACACATGCTGACTGTTGATGTAATGAAAACTCAGACAGTAGTAAACTGCTGCATCTTCAGTCTGGACTCCACTGATGGTCAGAGTGAAGTCAGAGTTTGATCCACTGCCTGTAAAACGAGCTGGAATCCCTGATTCTCGAGTGCTAATAGACTTAATGAGCAGTTTAGGAGCTCCTCCATCTCTCTGTTGGTACCAGGCTAAAGAGTCAGAGTCATAAATATTCTGACTGGTCCTACATGAGATGGAGACGGAGCCTCCCACAGCAGAGCTCACTGCTCCAGGCTGAGTCACTGTGACCTGTCCTCTGGACTCTGAGGACACAGAGACAAAGACATAAAGCAGCGTCACGGTTTAGTCGGCTTCACTTCAGAGGGACGGATGTTCATAGAGGGGAGGAGTTTGATCCTCTGGACTTTACCTGTGAAGCAGCAGCAGAGGAGAGTCCAGATGAGGACGGAGATCAAAGTCATGTTTTTGATGAGGAGGATTTCTGTGTCTTCTGTTGTGATGAAGGACAGCTGTCAGTCATCCAGTGTTCAACTCTCAGGACTATAAACTCTCCCAGAGCACTGGAGCATGGTGCTGCTGATGCAAAGTGGCTCTCTATGGAAATGCTCTGACTGTCTCCAACAGGGACTTGATTACTCTGATGATGCTGATTATCAATGGATCAATCACTTCATCAGAGTATTGATCAGGAATGTGTCAGTGCTCATTAGAGTCTTTAGTTTCAGTTTGATGGAAACATTTTATCTTAGGTTGTTTTGTGATATTCCCTTATTCAATACCACAAAAATCAACATCACTGTGGGACAAATTTACACAAAAGCATTGTTTTTAATTCATCAAATAATAAAATAAACACTAGTTTATGATACATTTTTACATTTGGAAGGATTTGTTGGAGAGTTTTTCTTCAGGAATATCTTGATCAATCATCAAATTGTTTTACTGAAAGACAAGTTAATATTAATCAGAGATGTCTAACATTTCATAAATATATTGTTAAATATACATATATCATTATTGAAATTGTTTGAATCATTTTGAGTAGTTATTACATGAAGTGTGTAAACTGTGAATGTGTTTGGTGAGTTTGTTTGTGTCAAAGTCAGAGAGCCGTGTCTCTCTACAGTGAGAGGTTTTTGTACGGCGGCTCAATGACTTTGTATCACTGTGGTACACGTTCGGTGGAGGAACCAGACTGAACGTTGGAAGTAAGTCAAATGTTTACTTTTTTAATCATTTCAGGAGTAATATGTCTTTGTACGCTTTTATATTCAATAGACTCAGAAAAGTAGTATTCTTTCCACTTTCATTGATGAATGTTTTGGGAAATATTTTGCACCAAGAGACAAAGTTCACTTCAGCAACAGAAATTAAAAAAACTAATTGTTCAGAAAGTAAAACATATAACTACAGGATAAATCATTTCATCCAACTTTAATGTTGATGTTGCATCTTGAGGGCTTGTAGATTTACATCAGTCAGTCAAAGTCAGAGAGCCGTGTCTCTCTACAGTGAGAGGTTTTTGTACGGCGGCTCAATGACTTTGTATCACTGTGGTGGACTTTTGGTGGAGGAACCAGACTGAACGTTGGAAGTAAGTTTTTGCACATTCAATTTATTATTCTAAAATAATGTCTTAAATGTAGTTTTTGAATGTTTGAGGCGGATGAATACATCTTGTCATTCTGAAATTTAAACAGCTTGAAGTTAAAAAAAGATACATTTTAACAAATGTTTAGAATATATATTGTTTCATTTACCACCTCAATTAAAACTAGCTACTGTTTAATTAACTGACAAGTTAAAGATCTACTCATGAAAATGTGTAAAACCTCTTCATTGTGTCAAATATTGCATCGAAGCTTGAAAATATTTTTTAATCAAGTTTGAAAACTACATGAAGAACGTTCAGTTCATTTTCTGTACTTGTTTTTATTTCCACTAAATATTTTAAAATAATGTTTAGTTAAAGTTTTGGATGATGAAGTTTTAATATTGGGCCACATATTGATGTTTTATCTCCAGTGTAGTTTGATATATGTCAGGTCGTTCTATATGATGATTCTCTCTGTGCTGATATACATGAGAGGCTTCTTAAAGGAAGTGAAACAATGTGTGAGTGAGTGACTGGTGGAGCAGAACAAACATCTGACAGAAACTCCTTAAAGGAGAAAATCAACTCTCTCACAGTAAAGGTGTCCAAGTGTCTGGTGGTTGATTGACAGCCGTGTGGTCCCCGTCCTCTAAGCTGATTGGTGTCTCCTAGGTGATGTCCGTCCCACCCTGACGGTGCTGCCCCCCTCCAGTGAGGAGCTGCAGCAGGGGAAGGCCACGCTCATGTGCCTGGCCAACAAGGGCTTCCCCTCAGACTGGAGTCTGGCCTGGAAGGTGGATGACAGCAGCAGCAGCAGCAGCAGCAGCTGGGAGGAGAGCAGGAGCCCCGGGGTGCTGGGGAAGGACGGCCACTACAGCTGGAGCAGCACCCTGAGGCTCCCTGCAGACCAGTGGAGGAAGGTGGGCTCTGTGACCTGCGAGGCCACCCAGGGCTCCCAGACTCCGCGCTCAGAGACACTGAGGAGAGACCAGTGTTCCCAGTCCTGACCTGCCTCACTGGGACTCTGCTACTGGTTTCACTCTGCTACTGCTCTCAGTCTGCACTCTGTAACTCTCTCTCTGGTTCTCTTTCTCTCATGACATGTTTCAACATTAACGTCTTCCTGCTTGTGTTGATGGTTTAAACATTTAAAAACAATAAATATGTTATCATGTGAATTATAAAAGTGATTCGTCTTTTGACTTACTTCTTCAATATTTATTATATATTAGAAACAGTAGTCAGATCAATGCACAAAATTCAAAATAGTAACAAGTCCAATTATGTCTAGATTACTTTTAAATGGTTTTAAGACTGGAAATTTATTTATTGTCGTTCCAGTTTGAACGAAATTCATTAACTTTGGTAAGAAAACACATAGTGAGAACATTTTGATGGTGAATCACAAAGCTCTCTTTTATTACTAATGTTTAATATTTAAGAAGATCCATGTCATGTTCACGTGTTGTTAAATTACTCCAAGAAGTTGTGAACATATGGATTTATAATCAAAATAACAAAGCTTTTTTAAGATTGTATAAAAAGAAGTTCATCATCTGCATAATGTTACATAACATGAATTTATTTTGAGTATTTACATTTGATAATGTTTAAATGAGACATTAAAACTTTACCAAAAGACTTGAAACAAAAGAGAGAAGAGCACAGTCTCTGTCTCCTCCTTTCTGTCTGCAGGATCAACACATGGTCCTTTTTCACTGCTTGTATTAAAACTGATATTTATTAAACATATGGATATACCGTGCCTTGCATAAGTATTCACCCCCCTTTAACTTTTCTATATTTTGTCATGGTATAACCACAGATTAAAATGTATTTCATGTCAGATTTTATGGAATGGACTAACACAAAATAGTCCATTATTTGGAAGTCTGGTGAAATATTACATGGATTTCAAAAGTATTTACGAATAAAAATCTGAAAAGTGTTGAGTGCATATTTTTTTTTTCACCCCCTTTAATGTGAAACCACTAACAAAGATCTGGTGCAAGTCACATAAATATTAACTAGGGTCCACCTTGTCTGCCATTTAATCTGAGCATAAATACAGCTGTTCTGTGAAGGCCTCAGAGATGTTAGAGAGCAGTCTCTGTCAGATTAAGTCTTAAATTTAAAAAATTGCCCGACAAATTCTTAAGAAAGAAACTACAAGTTAATGTAATGCCATGTTGAATGTAGATTTATATTTTGAAAAGAAAAAAAATAATCAGATAATTTATCATTTAATTTTAATGTGATGGAAGTAAATTCCTCCTTGTTTCCAGATTCTTTCAAGCTTTTGTGACTTCAGAATATTCATGACACTAATTGTAAATTATTCTTTTTGTATCAAAGCTGATTGTTTTAATATATAAAAGGAACATCAGATATACTTCATGTATCTCATAAATGAAGTGTGTCACTGGTGCAAACTGTCATGTGGAAATGGTTTTAGAAGTGTCCAGAAAGTATTATGAATCAAAATATAACATGACTGAAGTATTTTCCTATAAATATAAGATAATTATAATACAGACAATGTGTTTAGGTTTGTTGGATACTTATCTTTTTGACTTGAACAATCAAATAAACTTAAAATTACATTTTATTTACTTAAAAATTATCCTTAAAACAAAGATAAGTAAATGTTGTATTTAAGAACCAAAAATCTAGTGTTTATGTTCCCTGTATTAACTTGTGTACTTTTACATTCTGATACAATATATGTAGTTTGATCAGATTTTAAATATATTGATTAATACCCTTTTTCAACAAGATTACTATTATTACTTAATATAGTGTAAAAAGTATTTCCTGACATTATTCTGTTATATCATCTTCATTGTTGATCAAACTTAAAGTGTCTGTATTTCTGTGCAGCTGTGAGTCGGATCAGTTCCTCTTCAGCTGAGGAGGTTTTTGTACGACGGTGTATCACTGTGTGAACGGCCAGCTCTGACTCTGCTGACAATAATAATCTCCTGCATCTTCAGTCTGAACTCCACTGATGGTTAAAGTGAAGTCAGTTCCAGATCCACTTCCACTGAAACGATTTGAAACTCCAGACTGAAGATTTGTAGCGTAATAAATCAAAAGTTTAGGAGGTTCTCCTTGTTTCTGAAGGTACCAGCTAAGGTAGCTACTAGCACTTGAACTGGCTTTACATCTGATGGAGACAGTCTGTCCTGGAACAACAGACTGAGATCCAGGAGACTGAGTCAGGAGGATTTCTCCTGATGAATCTGGAGAACATGAAAAAGAGCAGAAGGGTTATTGAGACAAATCCAGTTTGGAGAAAGATGATCGACATCCAAACAGAAGAGTCTCGTTTCTTTAACACGGAGAACAGATGGAAGAAGGTAAATGCTGCTTGTTTCAGTGTTTCTCCATCACAGCAGAACATCATGGTGGTGAACCAAAGTTTTCAGAAGAGAGTCTCACCCTGAACAAGGATCCCCAGGGTGGTCAGCAGTAGAGTCAGTGACATCATCATTGTGCTGCCGGCGTGTCAGTGTCTCTGAAAGGCCTGGACAGCCACTGATCAACACTGGCCTCTTAGCGGCTGGGAGCAGAGAGGCAGGACACATATGCAAACACACAGAGTCAGTGAACTGTAGCTGTCCTCAACACATCAGGATGTTTCCTCCTCGCTGATGAGAGCTTTGACTATTTAAATGATCTATAATATAATGTGATCGGAAATAGAAAATGTTATTTGGTTTACATCAGCGGTTAGGGTGATGTTGACTCTGTTAAATTATTAAGACCTATTAAACTGAATAGTCTTCATCACCTTTCCAATGTTAATGTTTTGTTCTTATTCAAATGCTATGCACACAATTATTCATCAGGATGTTTCCTCCTCACTGATGAGGGCTTTGACTCTCAAAGCTGTAATTCCTTACTATTGTACATACTGTATATGTAAACATAATACATAGCAGATTTAACTTAACGGAGTTCTTTTTAGTGAGTTCCAGTTGTTTAAATTCTCACCTCGCTGCAGTGATGGAGAAGTGTATTCAGTCAAACGCTGCTTCTCAGCCTGGTGGTAAGATGCCGTTAACTATTTTATAGCTTTAAATCTCTTTTGTTGTCGTTGTTGTTGTTGTTGTTGTTTTTATTATGACGTCCTGTTCCTGGGTGGAGTTTATAGTTATGCTTCTTTGTACATTGTTTGTATTGTTATTACAAATTATCACAGAATCCAGTCAAAAAAGTCGGTGAGTTCCAAAAAAAAGAAACTTAATTGGTGAATTAGATAAAAAAATAAAAGACAAAGAAGAAAGAAGTTTTTAGTTGCTGTCCTTATTTTCCTGTTATTTGGCAAACAAAGTCATTAAATATGAAATAGACACAGAGTGAAGATGAAGGTCTCTGAAGCTACAAATGAGATTTGGATCTGGTCTGAAAAAAAAAGTGAATTTCCCAAACTGCTGTCCTGCTTCTGTAACCAACAAAGCTTCACCTGAACATGAAGTAATGTCGCTTTTGCACCAGGAGATGTCACCATTAAATAATATATTGAACTTTGAAACTCCAGTGATCACATGGTCCAAAAGGGATTAATATGTGCTGCAGAGTGAAACTACCACAGACCACAATGTTACTTTTACAGTAAGAATCAGAAGATGGTTTCTGTTCCCTTTTTTTTCAGTTTATCCACCTCCATCTGTACCGACTTTATTTTGTCAATCAGAGATACAATAATATTAAACCTTCTCAGGAATAATCCAAAAAGGTTTCATGTGCAATTCATGCAAAATTAAAAATAAAATAAAAAGTAGAACAAAACTTTGCTGTACATATGCAAGAGGAGTGAGTGCAGCAAGAAGACCTGATTTGATCATTGATCTGATGAAGGGACTGAAATAAGTAAAGATGAGGATATTATGATGTATAAAAAGACATTGTCTGCAATAAAGCTGATTTCGTAATGTGTGACTCTGAAATAAGAAGTGTGAGATTTTGGTGCATTTGTTGATAGAAGAAACTAGAGGGTCAATTTACAAGTTTCAATAAATCATGGAGATATATATTTTTACTAGTGTACTGGATCTTTGTATTACTAAATCTATTTGTATTAATGTAAATGTAAACTTATCATAAGAGATACAGGAGGTGAAGTGTGAAGTCTGTTCTATGAAATGAACTAGATGTGTGTGTGTGTGTGTGTGTGTGTGTGTGTGTGTGTGTGTGTGTGTGTGTCTTCAGTGAAGTGTATCAGTCTCTTCAGTTTCTGTTCAGTCTGACTGAGGGAGGTTTTTGTACGACGCTTTTTCACTGTGTGAACACATACTGACTGTTGATCCAATGACGACTCTGACAGTAGTAAACTGCAGCATCTTCAGTCTGGACTCCACTGATGGTCAGAGTGAAGTCAGAGTTTGATCCACTGCCTGTAAAACGAGCTGGAATCCCTGATTCTCGAGTGCTAATAGACTTAATGAGCAGTTTAGGAGCTCCTCCATCTCTCTGTTGGTACCAGGCTAAAGAGTAAGAGTCATAAATATTCTGACTGGTCCTACATGAGATGGAGACGGAGCCTCCCACAGCTGAGCTCACTGCTCCAGGCTGAGTCACTGTGACCTGTCCTCTGGACTCTGAGGACACAGAGACAAAGACATAAAGCAGCGTCACGGTTTAGTCGGCTTCACTTCAGAGGGACGGATGTTCATAGAGGAGAGGAGTTTGATCCTCTGGACTTTACCTGTGAAGCAGCAGCAGAGGAGAGTCCAGATGAGGACGGAGATCAAAGTCATGTTTTTGCTGAGGAGGATTTCTGTGTCTTCTGTTGTGATGAAGGACAGCTGTCAGTCATCCAGTGTTCAACTCTCAGGACTATAAACTCTCCCAGAGCACTGGAGCATGGTGCTGCTGATGCAAAGTGGCTCTCTATGGAAATGCTCTGACTGACTCCAACAGGGACTTGATTACTCTGATGATGCTGATTATCAATGGATCAATCACTTCATCAGAGTATTGATCAGGAATGTGTCAGTGCTCATTAGAGTCTTTAGTTTCAGTTTGATGGAAACATTTTATCTTAGGTTGTTTTGTGATATTCCCTTATTCAATACCACAAAAATCAACATCACTGTGGGACAAATTTACACAAAAGCATTGTTTTTAATTCATCAAATAATAAAATAAACACTAGTTTATGATACATTTTTACATTTGGAAGGATTTGTTGGAGAGTTTTTCTTCAGGAATATCTTGATCAATCATCAAATTGTTTTACTGAAAGACAAGTTAATATTAATCAGAGATGTCTAACATTTCATAAATATATTGTTAAATATACATATATCATTATTGAAATTGTTTGAATCATTTTGAGTAGTTATTACATGAACTGTGTAAACTGTGAATGTGTTTGGTGAGTTTGTTTGTGTCAAAGTCAGAGAGCCGTGTCTCTCTACAGTGAGAGGTTTTTGTACGGCGGCTCAATGACTTTGTATCACTGTGGTACACGTTCGGTGGAGGAACCAGACTGAACGTTGGAAGTAAGTCAAATGTTTACTTTTTTAATCATTTCAGGAGTAATATGTCTTTGTACGCTTTTATATTCAATAGACTCAGAAAAGTAGTATTCTTTCCACTTTCATTGATGAATGTTTTGGGAAATATTTTGCACCAAGAGACAAAGTTCACTTCAGCAACAGAAATTAAAAAAACTAATTGTTCAGAAAGCAAAACATATAACTACAGGATAAATCATTTTATCCAACTTTAATGGTGAAGTTGCATCTTGAGGGCTTGTAGATTTACTTCAGTCAGTCAAAGTCAGAGAGCCGTGTCTCTCTACAGTGAGAGGTTTTTGTACGGCGGCTCAATGACTTTGTATCACTGTGGTTGACTTTTGGTGGAGGAACCAGACTGAACGTTGGAAGTAAGTTTTTGCACATTCAATTTATTATTCTAAAATAATGTATTAAATGTAGTTTTTGGATGTTTGAGGCGGATGAATACATCTTGTCATTCTGAAATTTAAACAGCTTGAAGTTAAAAAAAGATACATTTTAACAAATGTTTAGAATATATATTGTTTCATTTACCACCTCAATTAAAACTAGCTACTGTTTAATTAACTGACAAGTTAAAGATCTACTCATGAAAATGTGTAAAACCTCTTCATTGTGTCAAATATTGCATCGAAGCTTGAAAATATTTTTTAATCAAGTTTGAAAACTACATGAAGAACGTTCAGTTCATTTTCTGTACTTGTTTTTATTTCCACTAAATATTTTAAAATAATGTTTAGTTAAAGTTTTGGATGATGAAGTTTTAATATTGGGCCACATATTAATGTTTTATCTCCAGTGTAGTTTGATATATGTCAGGTCGTTCTGTATGATGATTCTCTGTGTGCTGATATACATGAGAGGCTTCTTAAAGGAAGTGAAACAATGTGTGAGTGAGTGACTGGTGGAGCAGAACAAACATCTGACAGAAACTCCTTAAAGGAGAAAATCAACTCTCTCACAGTAAAGGTGTCCAAGTGTCTGGTGGTTGATTGACAGCCGCGTGGTCCCCGTCCTCTAAGCTGATTGGTGTCTCCTAGGTGATGTCCCCCCCACCCTGACGGTGCTGCCCCCCTCCAGTAAGGAGCTGCAGCAGGGGAAGGCCACGCTCATGTGCCTGGCCAACAAGGGCTTCCCCTCAGACTGGAGTCTGGCCTGGAAGGTGGACGACAGCAGCAGCAGCAGCAGCAGCAGCTGGGAGGAGAGCAGGAGCCCCGGGGGGCTGGGGAAGGACGGCCACTACAGCTGGAGCAGCACCCTGAGGCTCCCTGCAGACCAGTGGAGGAAGGTGGGCTCTGTGACCTGCGAGGCCACCCAGGGCTCCCAGACTCCGCGCTCAGAGACACTGAGGAGAGACCAGTGTTCCCAGTCCTGACCTGCCTCACTGGGACTCTGCTACTGGTTTCAGTCTCTGCAACTCGTCCTCTCTTATCATACAAGATTTAAAAAATGATATTTTGTTGCTCGTTATAATGCTGACAACCTTTTCAGATATTAAAGATGTTTTTCTTCAAACTGTTTCAGAGGATATTATTATTATTTACCCAGTGGTTTTGGTCGACATCGTTACATGGTTAACATCGACAAGTATTTAAGTTATTTTCGAGTATAATGAAGGACATTTTAAACTGGAAAAAGACAATTTTATCAACACATTCTGATATGATTAACTAAGGTAAGAATAATGTGGGGAAAATAATGAATGTAGGACATGTTAACATGGCCTTTAAATCAATATCCAACAGTTTTAATGTAGTTTTCAAGTTTAAAAAATAAAATAGCATATCATCAGCATAAAGGCATATGATGTGAAAGTGAGATTTTTGCTTGAATTGTAATTAAAAGAATATTCAAAATCAAGTATTTTTTGCTAAACCTCACACATAATTGCAAAATAAGAAGATGACAATGGGATGGAATTACTTTGTTAAGAATATTATAAAATACAAAAATACTTTTACGAAAATATATGACACATCATTCCAAAAGAAAATATCTGGATTTGATATATTAAATATGAATAAATTATTTCTGGTTTAGTAAACATTTAGTGATCCAGTTCAACACTTTTCATATTAGCTGGATGTACCAGATGAATAAACTCAAGAAACCCTGACAAAATATTTTGAAAGAAAAGATGAACGATCATCTGTAATAACTTGCCGGTTGAAAGAGTTGAACTTAAATCTTGGTAAATAAAAATCAAAGATTTCTTAATAAACTTAGTACTGTCAGTGTAAACTGTTCGAATTTCATGAAACTATGAAGAGTAATGGAGTCATATGTTGTCTGTTAGTTTCCGTGCAGTTGTTGAGTCAGATCAGATACTGATGCAACTATTTCCCCCCAAATATCCTTCGATTTTGAATTTGCATTAATGACTCAAGCTCATTCTTAAAACACAACGGTGCATTTGGGCTCTAAATATTTTGGACCCTCTACAGTCGACTCAGTGGTGGGATTGAATAGTTTTACGCTGTGATTTGTTTTTCAATATTCTGTCCATCTGATATTCATTGATCCACTTCCAATACTGCTAACCATATACTAACCTTCTATTTCTATTGTGATGTTTGAAGAATAGTTGTTAATATTAACGCACCTGTTAATATTCCATCTTTTTACAGGCATTTCTGTGCACTTGACACAGAAACAGGAACTTATTCCTTTCAAATCTGCACTTTTTGATGCAAAGCTTCCAATTATTTTGACCAATGACTGGCGATTCCTTCTATTCTTATTCTACTGTTGCTAAAAGGGATCTTTTCTCTTTCTGCCCTTTCAATTGTCAGTCTGGTCTAAGTGTTGTACAGCGTTTTGTTCTCCATGTACAAAACACAATTTTTTTTACAAACCCTTTCATACAAAATAACATATATTTGTGAAGAGGACTTTCTACAACCTAAAAGCATGACAAATACATGACAAATACAGAGCAGTCCTCTCAGCCATCCTGTAGTGGCTGAGAGAGGAACAAGGCTGTAGTGGATCAAGCTTTTGTGACGGGTGACTCCACTATTGACTGGTACTGTATATTCATTAACTTTGGTAACAATACACATGATAAGTAAATGTCAATGGTAAATCACAAAGCTCTCCTTTAATACTAATGTTTAACCTTTAAAAATATCCATGTTATGTTCCTGTGTTGTTAAATTATTCCAAGAAATTGTGAACATAAGGATATATAATCTAAATAACAAGGCTTTTCAAGAATGGATATAAAAAACAGGGTATCATCTGCATAATGTGACATAACATGCATTTATTTTGAGTTTTTACATTTGATAATGTCTAAATGAGACAGTAAAACTTTACCAAAAGACACAAAAGAGAGATGAGCACAGTCTCTGTCTCCTCCTATCTGTCTGCAATAACAACACAAGGTCCTGTTTCACTGCTTGTAGTAAAACTGATGTTTATGAAAATACTGAATATCTATTGATCAAATCAGTTGTAGTTATGTATATTATGAAAGTATAACTGCTTTTATATTCGACTGCTTTACATTTAAACACTGGATATATTTAATCCAAAAAGACTATAATTTAAGGTGATGATTTAATGAAAATAATGCTCAGTGATGTACTCTGTACTGAATTGTGTTGTATTATATCATTTGTAGATATCATCTGATTACTGATATGACACTAAAAATGTTTGAGTACAGTAAAATACAACAAAATATGATTCAATTAATAGCAGTATGAATACATTTTGTTTTGGTTAAGAGCTGAAAGTAGTTGTTTTTATTAAGTTCTGGGTTTGAGTTTTCTGGAATTTTCTCATTTCAAAATGTAGCATTCATTCATTCATTCAATATTCGTACCTACATTTATTCAGTATTTGTTATAATATTATTAAGACTATAATGCTATTACAACTGAGATTACACAGTTGTTGCTTTAAGTTTGAGAAAAATCATATTTACTCAAAAAACACTCCATGAACTATAATTAACAAAAATGTGCAAAATGTGTTGTATGTATATGTACAATATGTTGATCAAACCTCTAGTGTTAAAATGTCTGTGCAGCTGTGAGTCAGATCAGTTCCTCTTCAGCTGAGGAGGTTTTTGTACAACGGTGTATCACTGTGTGAACGGGAAGCTGGAACACTGCTGACAATAATAATCTCCTGCATCTTCAGTCTGAACTCCACTGATGGTTAAAGTGAAGTCAGTTCCAGATCCATTTCCACTGAAACGACCTGAAACTCCAGAGTGAAGATTTGTAGAGTGATAAATCAAAAGTTTGGGAGGTTCTCCTTGTTTTTGAAGATACCAGTTAAGACAGGTACCAACACTTGAACTGGCTTTACATCTGATGGAGACAGTCTGTCCTGGAACAACAGACTGAGATCCAGGAGACTGAGTCAGGAGGATTTCTCCTGATGAATCATGTTCCCATCTTCCCTACATTTGTTTTTTGGTCTGCTTACCTGACCCAGCCTTTAAGTAAAGACCTTTTATTCAAACTTTTCTCTGTATTTCATCCATTGTCTGTTGGTAACAGTGTCCCTGATATAACACAGAATCAGAGAATACTTATTTTAATTAATAGGCATTCCAGTAATTAGTCAGAATGCAAACGCCTGTGTTTCTGTCAAACAATCCCTTACAGACATGATCAATGTAGGAGACAGAAACAAGTAGTGACAACCAACTGCAATAAACCATAAACAATGACAAGTCCTGTCATAACTCATAACATAGTTTAAAAAGAAAATCATATACAGCATATAAACTAATATCACATTATGAATATAAAACCAAAGGTAAAAGTGCCTCAACACAAATAACCTTCAGAACTTCTTAACCTTTTCTCCAGATTTTTTGTGAAGAAGCCTAAAATGTTAATATCCTCATATCTATGACAAGGGACAGGATGCGAATATTTACTAAAATGATCAAATAAGTATTTTTGCCTCATTGAACGTTTATGTTCATAAATTCTCCGTTTCAGGTGATGATTGACCTTTTTTATATTCTCCGTCTTCAGGACTTCACCAAATAAAAAACGATTGTGGTATAACATGTTTTACATGTCTAATAGAAAACCATGTCCTTGTTTTGAAGGTAGAAAATAATGACTTTCTAGTGTTTTGGCCCTGTGCATAACTGCTGCATCACAACGGGTTTCATAGGGTCTATTTCTTTTATAGAAAGTAGTTCCTATTAAACTGTTAAAAGTGAACATTGTTGATTTTTTTAGAGTAACCAGGGCATGATTTTTGATATGAGAAGTTGTTTACCAGGTTTTTAAAATCCTTGATCAGTATGAACATAATCCATTAATGTCCACTATGTTAGTGTGTCGATAGGAACCAGGAGGCTACTCAAAAACATGATTAACTGATTGAATGAGAATATTGTTATTGTCATTTGGATGATCAGTTTAAGTGCTTCTGTCTTTTGTTTCCCTCTGAGTTACATATTTTCTTACACAAAAATGTAAACTCCAAACTTTCAACAAAGCTTTGCTGTACATATAAATATCTGATCATCATGACATGTAAAAATTCAATTTATAGATTAAACTATAGCGTACATATGTAAGAGGAGTGAGTTTATAGAGAAAACTTGTTTAGATTATTGATCAGATGAAGGGACTGAAATAAATAAAGATGAGGATATTGTGATGTATAAAAAGACATTAAAAGTAAATTTTTATGATGTGTGACTCTGAGATAAGAAGTGTGAGATTTTGGTGCATTTGTTGATAGAATAAACTAGAGGGTCAATTTACAATGTTCAATAAGTCATGGAGATATATAGTTTTACTAGTGTACTGGATCTTTGTAAATATATTAGTATTAATGTACATGTAAACTTATCATAACAGATGAAGTGTGAAGTCTGTTCTATGAAACTAACTAGATGTGTGTGTGTGTGTGTGTGTGTGTGTGTGTGTGTGTGTGTGTGTGTGTGTGTGTCTTCAGTGAAGTGTATCAGTCTCTTCAGTTTCTGTTCAGTCTGACTGAGGGAGGTTTTTGTACGACGCTTTTTCACTGTGTGAACACATGCTGACTGTTGATGTAATGAAAACTCAGACAGTAGTAAACTGCTGCATCTTCAGTCTGGACTCCACTGATGGTCAGAGTGAAGTCAGAGTTTGATCCACTGCCTGTAAAACGAGCTGGAATCCCTGATTCTCGAGTGCTAATAGACTTAATGAGCAGTTTAGGAGCTCCTCCATCTCTCTGTTGGTACCAGGCTAAAGAGTCAGAGTCATAAATATTCTGACTGGTCCTACATGAGATGGAGACGGAGCCTCCCACAGCAGAGCTCACTGCTCCAGGCTGAGTCACTGTGACCTGTCCTCTGGACTCTGAGGACACAGAGACAAAGACATAAAGCAGCGTCACGGTTTAGTCGGCTGCACTTCAGAGGGACGGATGTTCATAGAGGAGAGGAGTTTGATCCTCTGGACTTTACCTGTGAAGCAGCAGCAGAGGAGAGTCCAGATGAGGACGGAGATCAAAGTCATGTTTTTGATGAGGAGGATTTCTGTGTCTTCTGTTGTGATGAAGGACAGCTGTCAATCATCCAGTGTTCAACTCTCAGGACTATAAACTCTCCCAGAGCACTGGAGCATGGTGCTGCTGATGCAAAGTGGCTCTCTATGGAAATGCTCTGACTGACTCCAACAGGGACTTGATTACTCTGATGATGCTGATTATCAATGAATCAATCACTTCATCAGAGTATTGATCAGGAATGTGTCAGTGCTCATTAGAGTCTTTAGTTTCAGTTTGATGGAAACATTTTATCTTAGGTTGTTTTGTGATATTCCCTTATTCAATACCACAAAAATCAACATCACTGTGGGACAAATTTACACAAAAGCATTGTTTTTAATTCATCAAATAATAAAATAAACACTAGTTTATGATACATTTTTACATTTGGAAGGATTTGTTGGAGAGTTTTTCTTCAGGAATATCTTGATCAATCATCAATTTGTTTCACTGAAAGACAAGTTAATATTAATCAGAGATGTCTAACATTTCATAAATATATTGTTAAATATACATATATCATTATTGAAATTGTTTTAATCATTTTGAGTAGTTATTACATGAACTGTGTAAACTGTGAATGTGTTTGGTGAGTTTGTTTGTGTCAAAGTCAGAGAGCCGTGTCTCTCTACAGTGAGAGGTTTTTGTACGGCGGCTCAATGACTTTGTATCACTGTGGTTCACGTTCGGTGGAGGAACCAGACTGAACGTTGGAAGTAAGTCAAATGTTTACTTTTTTAATCATTTCAGGAGTAATATGTCTTTGTGTTCTTTTATATTCAATTGACTCAGAAAAGTACTATTCTTTCCACTTTCATTGATGACTTTTTTGGCAAATATTTTGCATCAAGAGACAAAGTTTACTTCAGCAACAGAAATTAAAAAAACTAATTGTTCCAAAAGTAAAACATATAACTACAGGATAAATCATTTTATCCAACTTTAATGGTGAAGTTGTATCTTGAGGGCTTGTAGATTTACATCAGTCAGTCAAAGTCAGAGAGCCGTGTCTCTCTACAGTGAGAGGTTTTTGTACGGCGGCTCAATGACTTTGTATCACTGTGGTGGACTTTTGGTGGAGGAACCAGACTGAACGTTGGAAGTAAGTTTTTGCACATTCAATTTATTATTCTAAAATAATGTATTAAATGTAGTTTTTGGATGTTTGAGGCGGATGAATACATCTTGTCATTCTGAAATTTAAACAGCTTGAAGTTAAAAAAAGATACATTTTAACAAATGTTTAGAATATATATTGTTTCATTTACCACCTCAATTAAAACTGTTTAATTAACTGACAAGTTAAAGATCTACTCATGAAAATGTGTAAAACCTCTTCATTGTGTCAAATATTGCATCGAAGCTTGAAAATATTTTTTAATCAAGTTTGAAAACTACATGAAGAACGTTCAGTTCATTTTCTGTACTTGTTTTTATTTCCACTAAATATTTTAAAATAATGTTTAGTTAAAGTTTTGGATGATGAAGTTTTAATATTGGGCCACATATTAATGTTTTATCTCCAGTGTAGTTTGATATATGTCAGGTCGTTCTGTATGATGATTCTCTGTGTGCTGATATACATGAGAGGCTTCTTAAAGGAAGTGAAACAATGTGTGAGTGAGTGACTGGTGGAGCAGAACAAACATCTGACAGAAACTCCTTAAAGGAGAAAATCAACTCTCTCACAGTAAAGGTGTCCAAGTGTCTGGTGGTTGATTGACAGCCGTGTGGTCCCCGTCCTCTAAGCTGATTGGTGTCTCCTAGGTGATGTCCCCCCCACCCTGACGGTGCTGCCCCCCTCCAGTGAGGAGCTGCAGCAGGGGAAGGCCACGCTCATGTGCCTGGCCAACAAGGGCTTCCCCCCAGACTGGAGTCTGGCCTGGAAGGTGGACGACAGCAGCAGCAGCAGCAGCAGCAGCTGGGAGGAGAGCAGGAGCCCCGGGGTGCTGGGGAAGGACGGCCACTACAGCTGGAGCAGCACCCTGAGGCTCCCTGCAGACCAGTGGAGGAAGGTGGGCTCTGTGACCTGTGAGGCCACCCAGGGCTCCCAGATTCCGCGCTCATAGACACTGAGGAGAGACCAGTGTTCCCAGTCCTGACCTGCCTCACTGGGACTCTGCTACTGGTTTCACTCTGCTACTGCTCTCAGTCTGCACTCTGTAACTCTCTCTCTGTCTTTCTATTTCAGCAAAACAATTTCAGTTTCAAAGTGAAATTTTTTTTTTCATGCAGTAATGTTTAAATTCACAGTACACTTAAAATAAAGACGTTATGATCAAACAAGTTGTGTCCAAGCATGTTGTTACAAGAATGCCTTCTGTCTCCTGCTGCTAAGTGATCACAGAAGATACATTTAATCCTCTGAGACTGAGTTTGTCTTAGTGTGAAGTTACAATACCTCTATCATGTTAGCTGACTATATTAAAAAGAAATGTGGGAATCCTGTAATGAACTTTCATCTTTTCAGATTATATTTTGTTTCTCTTTGTAAGTACTTCAGTTTTACTGCTAAATTTAAAGTTTTGTAAAGTGAAATTTTAAGTTTTCATTAAACGTGAACTGAATTCAAATTGGAGCATGTGTAACCAGACAAACCTACTTTAATGTTAAATAAAGGGAGGATGGTGGTTTTATTATGTAAAGTCAGATGTCATCAACATACAAGTTCATTTTAGGATGAAGGGACTCCTGACACCTGAGATGCCAGAAACTTTCAATATATAAAACAAAAGATTAATGGAGATGCACGCCATCTATTTTTGCAACTAAAAGTAGTAAGACCTGTATGCATGTGTGTTCTGGTACTTTCAATTTTTTGAAATTTTATTTGAATATGTACTCATTGCAGTAATTTGCCAGAATGCAAACATCTGTGTGTCTGTGATACAATCACTAACAGATATGATCAACGTAGGAGACAGAAACAAGTACTGACAACCAACTGCCATAAACCATAAACTATGACAAGTCCTGTCATAACACATAACAACATAGTTTAAATTGTAAATTATACACAGCATGACACTAATGTTGTATTCCTAATACAAACCAAAAGGTAAAAGTGCCTTGACACCATTGAACTTCCAAACTTTTTAACCTTTTCTCCAGATTTGTTTCATGCAGTTTAACTTTTCATCTCCTTAAATCTGTGAGAAATGATTGGATGAGAATATTGATTCAAATTATTTCAAATGAGTTTAATAAAAGTATTTTTGCCTCATTGAACGTTTATGTTCATTAATTCTCTTTCAGGTGATGGTTAACCTTTTTCACATATACTTTGTCACAAAGACTTCTCAAGAAAAAAGTAACATTTCTGTTATTACATGTGTGACATGTCTAATAGAAAACCTTGTCTTTGGTTTGAATGTAAAAAAATATAATAATAATAATAATAATAAATTGAATTTATAACGCACTCTTCATTCATAAGAATCTCAGAGTGCACAGAGCCAGTACATAGTACATAGTTAAAACATAATTAAAACAGACTATATTTAAAAACATAGTTAAAACAGACTATAGTTAAAAACATAGTTAAAAACAGACTATATTTAGAAACATAGTTAAAACAGACTATAGTTAAAAACATAGTTAAAACAGACTATAATAAAGAAAGAAATAGCTGACAGATTTAACACAGAGTAAAAAACGCCTTCCTGAATAAAAAGGTTTTCAGGCCAGTCTTAAAAGAGTCCAGTGTCTGTGTTGCCCTTAATAGTAATAGTCTATAAATACAGAACGATCTTCGCCGCTGAGGATATACTGATTTTAATGTGGATGAACAGTTCAAGTGCTTGTGTATTTTGTTTCTCTCAGTCAGAGGACTTGAGAAAAATATCTGATCATCCTGAGATTTAAAAATTCAATTTGTAGATCAAACTTAAGCCTACATATGTAAGAGGAGTGAGTTTATAGAGAAAACCTACTTTGATTATTGATCAGATTAAGGGACTGAAAAAAGGAATGATGAGGATTTTGTGATGTATAAAAATGTGTCATCTGCAAACAAACTGATTTCATGATGTATGACTCTGAGATGATAAAATACACAGTCAAAAAAATATGAATTTGTATAAGACCTGTTATTTGTTGTTGTTTTTCCATTCTGAATTTGAATCTTTTGACATTTTACAAAGTAAAGATAAAAAGTAAAACTAAGCATTAATTAAATATTTGCGACTAAATGTTTTGATTATTTGTTATAATGTCACTTAGATTACAATGTTGTAAGAGCTGAAATTATACAGTTTTGATTATTACTTTGAGCAAACTATTATTTACACACAAACTGTGTCAAAAATAATCCTAAAACTTTAATTAACAGAAAAATGCTGAATCTCATTTTAACTCACATATAAGTGAATGGTTATCAAACCTCAAGTGTTTAAATTCCGTTGCAGCTGTTGAGTCAGATCAGTTCCTCTGAAGCTGAGGAGGTTTATGTACGACGTATCACTGTGTGAACGGGAAGCCGTTATAGTGCTGACAATAATAAACTCCTGCATCTTCAGTCTGAACTCCACTGATGGTTCAAAGTGTAGTCAGTTCCAGATCCATTTCCACTGAAACGATCTGAAATCCCAGACTGACGATTTGCAGAATAATAAATTAAAACAATCTTTTCTGGTACCCATTGTAATTTTTCCTCAAAACAAAAATAATCAGATTAATTATTTTTTCAAACTCGGACTAATTGGCATTGGCTCATTGTCCGTGAAGAACATGTATCAGAACACATTTTCAAAGACCACACACTGTACACCCAACTACACATTTATATTACATACAGGAGGTTCAGGTCCATTGGACCCGGAGCGAATAAAAGTGTGGAAATTGTAGGTCCTGTGTACCTTCACTGTCCTCCTGTGTGTGTGTGTCTGATGTGTGTTTGTGTGTGTGAGTGTGTGTGTGTGTGTATGTTTGTGTGCGAGAGAGTGTGAGTTTTGTGTGTCTGCACCTGCCGTTCCCGCACAAGGTTACAACATTGTTGAAAAATTCAAACACTGACACCTGTCTGCTCTCATTTTCACATTTGACAATCTGTCTTGCGGGAACCAATCTTCATTTGCTCATACTCTATCCCAGCTGCAAATTGGGGGCGGGACACAATAATTATTGCTTTGCCCGTGTGGTTCCTTATCACAAATGACCAAGATGGCCTAAAGATTCTCTGCTCAGAGGGCCTCCAATTGATTTTGGAAGAGAGAGAAGCTTTCGATGATGATGGAGAGGAAGAGGTTTCAGAATGTGAGGATCACATTTCTGAAAATTCAGAGTCTGACAGTGACTTTGAAGAAGAGGATGAGATTGAGCATCAGCTAGTTCCAAAACAAAGACGAGCCCCAGGACCAACCCGTCAGCAGCCAGCTCCAGGCCCAGAACAAGCCCGTCATCAGCTAGCAAGTGAAGAAATCTGGATGTCAAAAAGTGGTGAAATTGAATAGTCTTCTTGCCCAAGAAATGAGCCGCCCCGCATGGCTGCCAATGTGATCAGGAAGCAACCAGGGCCAATACTGATGGCAGTTACTCATGTGCAGGACATCAAGTCTTCCTTTGAGCTTTTCATCCCAGATTTCATCCAGAAAAAATATTCTGTATTGTACTAATTTAGAAGGAAGGCGTGTTTTTGGAGAGAGATGGAAGGAGATGGATCAAACCCATTTACATGCCTACTTTGGGGTTCTTATCCTTGCCGGAGTCTTCAGGCCCAAAGGGGAATCCACAGAATCACTGCGGGATAAAGAAACTGGCAGAGAAATTTTAAATGCAACAATGTCTCTGAAAAACTTCCACATGATTTCCAGGATTTTCCGCTTTGATAACCGAGACGACAGAGCAGCTCGACGGCAGAGAGACAAGCGAGCTTCCATCAGGACAGTGTGGGACAAGTGGGTGCACCGCCTACCCCTGTTTTATACCCCTGGGCCTAATGTCACCATTGATAAGCAGCCGATGCCATCTAGGGGCCGCTGCCCTTTAAGGCAGTATATACCATCTAAATCTGCAAAATATGGTATAAAGATCTAGGCTAACTGTGATGCCACTTCCTCAAATGCCTGGAACTTACAAGTCTACACAGGGACGCCTGAAGGAGGAGCCCCTGAGAAAAGTCAAGGAATGAGACTTGTCCTGGACGTGACTCAGGGACTCAGTGGACACAACATCACATGCGACAATCTTTTTACCTCGAACAAGCTGGGACAGGAGCTCCTAAAGAGGAAGCTGACCATGCTGGGAATGAGCTCCCACCCCAACTGCTGACTACATAGAACAGGCCTGTCAACTCTTCCAAGTTTGTATACACGGCTGACACGAACCTGGTATCCTATGTGCCAAAGAAAGGCAAGAATGTGTTCCTGATGAGTACACAGCACGGGGATGGGAGAATCTGTGGACAGGAGCATCAAAAACGTAAACTCCAAACTTTCAACAAGACTTTGCTGTACATATGTAAGAGGAGTGAGTGCAGCAAGAAGACCTGCTTTGATCATTGATCTGATGAAGGGACTGAAATAAGTAAAGATGAGGATATTGTGATGAATAAAAAGACATCGTCTGCAAAAAAGCTGATTTTATGATGTGTGACTCTGAGATAAGAAGTCTGAGATATTGGTGCATTTTGTTGATGGAAAAAACCAGAGGGTCAATATATAATGTTCAATAAGTCATAGAGATATATAGTTTTACTAGTGTACTGGATCTTTGTACATTAATTTGTATTAATGTATATATAAACTTATCATAAGAGATACAGGAGGTGAAGTGTGAAGTATTATCTATGAAATTAACTAGATGTGTGTGTGTGTGTGTTTGTGTGTGTGCGTGTGTGTGTGTGTGTGTGTGTGTGTGTGTGTGTGTGTGTGTGTGTGTGTGTGTGTGTGTGTGTGTGTGTCTTCAGTGAAGTGTATCAGTCTCTTCAGTAGCTTCATGAAAGTAGAACATGAAAAAGAGCAGAAGGGTTATTGAGACAAATCCAGTTTGGAGAAAGATGATTGACATCCAAACAGAAGAGTCTCGTTTCTTTAACACGGAGAACAGATGGAAGAAGGTAAATGCTGCTTGTTTCAGTGTTTCTCCATCACAGCAGAACATCATGGTGGTGAACCAAAGTTTTCAGAAGAGAGTCTCACCCTGAACAAGGAGCCCCAGGGTGGTCAGCAGTAGAGTCAGTGACATCATCATTGTGCTACCGGCGTGTCAGTGTCTCTGAAAGGCCTGGACAGCCACTGATCAACACTGGCCTCTTAACGGCTGGGAGCAGAGAGGCAGGACACATATGCAAACACACACAGTCAGTGAACTGTAGCTGTCCTCAACACATCAGGATGTTTCCTCCTCGCTGATGAGAGCTTTGATCTTCATTTCATAGATAAGTTCTGTTTTACGATGTTTATCATTTCATTTTAAAAAGACTCAAAGGTAAATTTGCCAACACAGTAAAGAATGAAGCTTTTGATCTCAATGTATTTCTTGGGTTTTTGAGTTGCATGTAAAATAAAATGTGTTTATCGTACACTTTATATTCATGAAGATATGGGAAAAAAATAATACAGTTTTCAGATTTGATTTTCTTGATTCTACAGTAAATCAGATGAGAACATGTGACTATAATGGGATATGAATGGATGGTCAAAATCTGTGGTGGAAAGATTAACTTGAATTCCACAAAGATCATTTTTTGTCAATATAAACTTCTTTTGATAAAAGTTAAGTAATGGTTACAGCAACATTAGTGAAATAGTCAATCCTCTTGATGACATTTTACAGCATGTGTGTGTGTGTGTGTGTGTGTGTGTGTATGTGTGTGTGTGTGTGTGTGTGTGTGCGTGTGTCTTCAGTGAAGTGTATCGTCTCTTCAGTAGCTTCCAGCTGCAGCAGTCAGTTCAGTTTCTGTTCAGTCTGACTGAGGGAGGTTTTTGTACGACGCTTTTTCACTGTGTGAACACCCACTGACTGTTGATGTAATGAAGACTCTGACAGTAGTAAACTGCTGCATCTTCAGTCTGGACTCCACTGATGGTCAGAGTGAAGTCAGAGTTTGATCCACTGCCTGTAAAACGATCTGGAATCCCTGATTGTCGAGTGCTAGTATAATAAATGAGAAGTTTAGGAGCTCCTCCATCTCTCTGTTGGTACCAGGCTAAAGAGTTAGAGTTATAAATATTCTGACTGGTCCTACATGAGATGGAGACGGAGCCTCCCACAGCAGAGCTCACTGCTCCAGGCTGAGTCACTGTGACCTGTCCTCTGGACTCTGAGGACACAGAGACAAAGACATAAAGCAGCGTCACGGTTTAGTCGGCTTCACTTCAGAGGGACGGATGTTCATAGAGGAGAGGAGTTTGATCCTCTGGACTTTACCTGTGAAGCAGCAGCAGAGGAGAGTCCAGATGAGGACGGAGATCAACGTCATGTTTTTGATGAGGAGGATTTCTGTGTCTTCTGTTGTGATGAAGGACAGCTGTCAGTCATCCAGTGTTCAACTCTCAGGACTATAAACTATCCCAGAGCACTGGAGCATGGTGCTGCTGATGCAAAGTGGCTCTCTATGGAAATGCTCTGACTGACTCCAACAGGGACTTGATTACTCTGATGATGCTGATTATCAATGGATCAATCACTTCATCAGAGTATTGATCAGGAATGTGTCAGTGTTCATTAGAGTGTTTAGTTTCAGTTTGATGGAAACATTTTATTGTAGAATGTTTTGTGAATTTCCCCATAATTCTACTATATATGTATTATATATAAAACTACACAAATCAACATCAATGTGGGTCAAATTTTAAACAAAAAGCATTGTTTTTAATTCATCAAAAAATAAAAAAAACATGAGTTCATGATAATTATTTACATTTGGAAGGATTTGTTGGAGAGTTTTTCTTCAGGAACATCTTGATCAATCATCAATTTGTTTTACTGAAAGTCAAGTTAATATTGCTCATATACGTCTAACATTTAATGAATAAATTATTAAACTCATATGTGAATCAGTTTCAAACAGTTTGACCAGTTATTACATGAACTGTGTAAACTGTGAATGTGTTTGGTGAGTTTGTT